>OZ010620.1:4872939-5148023 GCA_963932285.1 Caenorhabditis macrosperma
TCAGAGTTTTTCCGAACGTTCTATTAGATTTCGAAACTAGTTTCAGCATCCTCTTTTTCTCCTCAATTGACAGAGTGAACCATACAGTTATTTAGTTTAATTGTGTTCCAAAATTCAAAGTAGTGCACTGTTACGTGACGGTGTTTGCAGACACAGTTACACCTCGAGGGTTTCTAGATTTACTTCTTTATCGAGGTGTCTTGGACTAGTTGGTGGGTGATTATTTGAAAAAACGAATATCGTGAGTCATCGAAGTATCTAGCATGAAACGGATTGGCGGAGGTTATAAGTTGATCATCCGAAATATTGCATTTTCTGTTTCTCTAGTGACATGAGAATGCATTTCTTTCGGATCGTCGCTAAAAAACGAAAAGATGAGTTAGGTAGATTGAGTGATTTTTTCCATCCCAAAGGGATCAATGATTGTTTGATGAATCAATCGAATGATGTCATTAGAAAACGACCCCGCAACCGAGGAGAGCTCTGCCGGAGAATCATTATATCTCGAGATTGATAAGAGATATCAAAATGTTGTCAACCAGCAATCTTGTAGTCCTAGTTATGATCTACAAGTTTGCCTGTAGACAACTTTTTGATAACTCTTATCAATCTCGAGATATAATGATTCTCCGACAAAGCTCTCCTCGGTTGCGGGGCCATTTCGATGACCACAGAATTCGTCTCAAAATTCTTGACTCGCAGAAATGGGAGTTGTTTTCTGTTTCATTGTGACCTCAACATTCCTCGAACTGCGCAGGTGCAATCGTATCTAAGCAAGTGTTTTCTGTTCATAATTCGTGTTTAACCCCGATCGCTTTGTTTCCTATTCCCCAACTATTTTTGAGAACGTTTTCTCTTATTTTTGTACTGCCAGAAATGACATTTTAATAAATAAATCACACGTTCTCAACGAGACCATAGGCAGGCCATTTTGGGCGAATCCGATAGTACACGACTCTAAAGATTCATTCGTCTAGTTGAACTGGGTTCAATACCAAACAAACCGGGAGGGAATCTAATCAGCAACGTCCAAACGAAAAGATTCAAACTCTCCAGAGAGATTCCGCTAATGCGAAAGCTGTTTTCCTGTTTCAAGCTCTAGTCTTTATAAAACTGACTTCATTATCACTGATAATTCTCTCCCTTTTCGGAAAATCTCATAACTCGGTCAATAATGGATTTTCCACGGTTCCAAGTGAGCAATCTCCATTCTGTACGTCGCTGTTGTCTTGTGTCTCGATGAGTTCGTAATATTCTCAAAATGGTCATACAATGTGGTGGATTACACTGTGAACACTTCAAGGTTCTCTGAAACCGGGTTATTTTTCTCTTGATAGATGTTTACCGTTTCAAAGGTTCATTGTCTTCACTTTTTTCTTTGCAATGTTAGAATTGTTCCATTTACTCTCTCTCTCTCCTGATTCTGTGGGTCTATCCACAATGCTCGTGTACTTCTCGTGAAGACAGTTTTCTCAATTTTCAACGGCAGCTGTTCTTTGAGGAAAGAAGTGAAATGTTTGAAAATCATTTCGCGCCTCCACGAGAAGTACACAGGGAATCTACGAAGTACGCAAGAATGTTTCCATTTCTCTATAAACATTTGTGTCTCCCGAGTGTCCGAGACCGATTCCTCTTCTGCTTCTAATCCCCCGCGCTCTCCTTCCACTTGTTCAACCACCTTTTCAACCCAAAAACACAGACATCGAAATAGAGAGAGAAAGAGGAGGAGGAGGGGGACACAAAAACGACGACGACGGCCCGTTTCCACTGCTCTCCTATTCTTCTTTCCCGTCCGTGGTGGAAATTGGAGGATTCCCCCTTTCTCTATCTCTATCTCTGGTATTCAGTATGCGGAGAAGCGGCGATGAACATCATTGACTTGTTATCAGGTGGGTGTTTTTGATAATTTCCTGTGTCTGGGGCTGGGTTGCCAATGGTTTCCAGTCCCCTAAAGCCCCCTGGAGCTCTGAGAGCCCCTCGCCGAGCCAATGAGCCAATGAGCCCCTGAGGCTCTTGAGATATGAAATAATATTATTCTCTCTTTCGAATTCCGCTCTCTCTCTCTCTGGAAATAATAAAATCAATTGCTTCTTTTTCCCGAGAAACCAGCGCCCCCAAAAACAGCCCGATCCATCATTCGGACCCCCCTGGAGCCATAGCTCTCAATGAATTTTTCATGATTAAAACAAATATTTTGTTTTTCCGTTTCAACCATTTCTTCGGGGGTGGGGGAACTCAAAAGTGATACATCTCGACGATGGAGACACACATTTCCGGATGTCTCTCTCTTGCGAGTTTACGGTTGAACGCTTCGCGGCTCGTTTCGCTAAAAAAACGGAGAATAAGGAGAGAGAGGAAAACACGCGGCGGGGAGGGAAGGCAGAGGTTAAAAGGTGAATTTGATTTGAAACTTGACACGAGCCGGCACACACACCCACCCCCCTTCCGGAGCCAAGTGGCCGAGGGAAAACGTAATCCCCCCCCCCCTTCTTTCTACCGCCGGACCCCCGTTTTTTTGGTCCCCCCTCACCAAAACAAGGCAATAAATGTATGTTTGTTTTGTTTGTTTTCCCATCCATCAGCAGCCGCACCGGAATTTTAATCAAAACTCGACGCAATTGCTTTTTTTTCGGGAGGGAGAGCAAGAGAGCAATGGGATCGGCCCGTGTGCTAGTCCCTCTTGGAGCAAAGTTCCCCCTTTTTCTCTGTTTCAATGATTAAAGTTATCGTTTGTCGAGTTTCGAAGGCAGTACTAGCACAATACTAACAGATGCCAGCGAAATGGCCTCGTAACCGAGAAAAAGCCGCTCGCTTCGCTTGGCGAGTCTTGCAGTTGAAATGATGCATAGCTGAAATGAATGTTACAGTAATCTCGTGTTTATTTTTCGAATTTTTTCGCTTTTTCGTAAAATCGACCCATTTAACCAAGAAGAGGGTATGTTTCAATGATATTTTGATGGAAAATTCAAAAAAATCCGACAAAAATTGGTTAACGCGTTCAAAAAATAAACACGAGATTACTGTAACATTCATTTCAGCTGTGCATCATTTCAACTGCAAGACCCGCCAAGCGAAGCGAGCGGCTTTTTCTCGGTTGCGGGGCCATTTCGGTGGCATCCGATAGTACAATCTCTGAAATTGAACGCGTTTCTATGTATTTGAGGTTTCGATGTGTTTCCTTGACAAACCGAGCTGGATAACCTCTAATGCCTTGGATCCACCGGCGCCCTTCAACTAGAAATATTAGATCTACAGTACTACAGTAGATCTACAGTACAGTAGCGCTTTCACATAACTCGGTTCAAAATGGTCCGCTTGAGCTGGCACTTGGGCAGGACATGGGTGATGCTGAACATTTTCCGATTTCTAGTGGTCACCGACTGAATCGGTACGTTCCATTGATCTACCGTTTTTCATGAATTGTCTATGCATCAGAAGCCCCAAAAATCTTACCGAGTTCCCACACATTTGTCAGCTTTCGCTGCATCTTGGAGTCTGTTTTTTGTGAAGGTTCCTGACTTCGATGTTGCTGGACTTTTGAGCACGAGCTCTCCGTCCACCTCCACGAAATTTGTTGCGTTCAGCGCCAGGGCTCCGTTGTCTTGGATTCCCTGGACTATGCAGTTTCAAGTGTTCAACTAATCAGGTTGTTGAGTGCTTTTCCCTGATTGACTATCGTTGGCCTTCTGCTCATTTTTGATAAAATAACTGACTTCGACTGTTCCAGAAACATTCGGCTATTAAACTGCAGAATGAAGACGTACATTCTATTCAGCTTCTCGGCTCTAGAAACTTCTCCAACACAGTGTTCACTCAAAACGTTCAGGCTCCAACTAGGCCTATTAGTTGAAAACTGGAACTTTAGGTTGTTGGAATAAAAATAGTGGTTCAAACCAGGACCTTACGAATTGAGATTGGTTCGAAACCATTTGCCTGCCGAAATACGACTGAAACGAAGAACACTGTATTTTCCCCTGTTTCATGGACCATTGACAAGGTTTTACAAGGGAAAACGCTCAATTACTTCATATTTAGACTTTCTGTAAATACATTACTGGTCCAGCAGAAGCTCCAGATACCTATCATCTAGTTCTCAGAACATTATCAGCCCAATTCAGTGAAGCTTGAATGCCACATTCTGAATTTCAATTGATGTCTGTTTCATTGATTTTTCAAAATGGCTTGTTGGGGGTAGTTCTGGGATAGGGATAGCATATTGTATCGAAAAACTCCCAGTTTTTCTCAAATTTTCAAAAATTAGTCATTTTCGATTAGGCTTGACACAGACTTCATATTGGACTGCTCCATGTCTAATCCATTTTTATTTCACCGTTTCGAGAAATTCTTAAAACCTGTAAGAGTCAGTCAGATTCATTCGGTGTGTCGGTAGATGCTAACAAACCACTGGGAAAGACGGAAAGAAGTTATTTTGATCATTTTTCCAGCCTTTCACATCAAACGAGTCGAATACCCTTCTTATTATAACAAATCATTGGAACAGTGTAATTTTCAAATGTTTGAAGTTCTCATCTCGAGATTCTCTCTGAACGGAAAAGAAGCAAACCATTTACTGTTTCTCCCGTATTCCTTAGCCCGTGTACTTTGAATTCTGCAGTAGAAGCTGGCAGCCGTTGTATCCAATACTCTGTTAAGTTCCTTCATTTGTCTTTTACACATGAAGCAGTGGTCAACAAACGCGCTCCATCGAAATTTCTACGGTAACCTGCATGAGTCGCACTGTTCTCTGCTCTCAAGCGTTTCCGATCAAAATTCCACTTCAAACCGCTGAAAGAAAGACAATACCTTAAAAGCTTAATAACGAGAGCTCCGAATGATCCTCCATTACATGAAACTGTTGAAACAGTGAACATTTCGAAAATTTTGAGTGCACTGCACAGGAGGGCCGTTTTTATAGGGACACTTTTTCACATTGTTTTTCACTTTCACGGTTATCAGTCGTATGTATCAAATAAATAAATAATTGATTGATCCCACATAGTGGCTCCCTGAGCAAACTTCTATTGTTCAAAATGTTTTGTTTTGAAGTGCCAAATAGCACGTGGTTCTATTCCCGAAAGTTCGGGGCTTTTTAGCATTTGGAGGCGAAATATCTGGAAGGCCAATCATCCTGTGCTATTTAAGAGCACATTACAAGGGAAGTGTTTAGAGTGACCATCTTATATTTGGCTGAAATTTCAACCAGGGCTAAGTAATGGTCCCAATAGACAACTCCAATGCTCGGCAAACCGAGCATTGGAGGTGTCCATTGGGACCAGAATCCGCGCAGTATCGTACGGAATCCTGAGATAACGAGGATCTCGAATATTGATTAATATCTGGGATACCTTGAAGTCAGCTTCAAACCCTTTAAGGGCTGAAACCATGAAGTTCGGTTGAAATCCACCGCGCACCTATACCGTATAGGCTATACGCCCTCAAAACCAAGAGAGAGGGAGAGAGAGAAATCAAATATGTTCCCCCGAGAACTCTTTCCAATCTGCTTCTCCCAGAAACCCTGAGCTCCTTCATCTGTCTGTCACCAATCTCCCCCCCCCCCCCCTCCTCCTCTCCAACTCCACACCCAAAAACTCTCAGAGCAACACTCTTCCACAGTTATGTTATCAAATCATGGCTCATCTCCTCCTGCTGCCAACTCTCTTGCTCCCATGGGACCCTTCTCCTCTCCTCCTCCTCATGCCATCTGCTGTCCTCTCCTCCTCGTGTCCTTTTTGCTTCGAGAGAGCACGGGCGGACCAGAAATCAGTTTCTTCTCCTCCTCGTTGCGTTTTCAATTCTCTCTCTCTCCACGTGATTCTCGAAGAGAGAGAGAGAGAGATGAAAAGTGACAAATTGCGCTCCGATCAATATCAATTGCTCAATTGTCTATCTCTCCCATCTCTAATCACAATGTTTTGACACTTATCAACAGAGCTCTTGTTTTCCGTCTCTCTCTCTGCTTCTCTGCACCCTCCTCCTCCCTATCACTCTCTTCTCAAATCCCTTGAAGCCTACCTTACTGTACATTCCCAATTGACCCCTCTTTCTCTCATTTCCGTTTCCCCCGCGGCCGGGAAAAAGAAAAACGAGGAAAAGTGTCGGAAAATACACACACACAAATTGGTGCTTTTCTTGCTTATCACCGCCGACGCCGAATTATCGTTATCAGGCGAATAAAATTAGCGCAAAATCGCATTAATTTGCGGGACGACGAAACGAGAGTGGGGCTGTTGCAATAGGCTCCGAAGAACTTGTGATTCCCCTCATTCTCGGAGAGCATCAGGGCTTAAAGGACACTGACACGTCTTCTTCTTACTTTTCGAGTTCTCAACGAACCAAAAATAGTCCCAAAGACAGCACACACAACATGTTATCAATAGGAGGAAATGATGTCCTCCTCCGAAAATAGAGACCGTTTCGCCGCATTCTCGGTGCTCTTTTTATCACTACACCCACTATCACCAACTACAACGATGTCGATCAATGTTCAAATGTGGTCAGGTTGTGCCAGGTCAAGTGGTCAGATTGTAGAGGTCTGAGTTTGCAGTGAACTAGATAGATCGGCACTTTGAGTCATATCAATCCCTGGTTTCTCCCTTGAAAATATCAAGATTTGATGAAACAGTACAGTTACAGTGCTGGCCAAAAAGGTATACTGTTTTGGTTTTTTGAGCTCTGCCGGAAAATTGTAATATCTCGAGATTGATAAAAGATATCAAAAAGTTGTCAACGGCAAACTTGTAGATCACAACTAGGACTACAAGTTTGCAGTTGACAACTTTTTGATATCTCTTATCAGTCTCGAGATATAATGATTCTCCGGCAGAGCTCAAAAAACCAAAACGGCATACCTTTGTGGCCAGCGTTGTACGTGGCGTGGGACACAACAGATCCTGAACTTGCTCTTTTGTAGATCATACGATTTCCAACACATTCCATGATTATCTGAGAGTTCAAGACATTTTTGTCTGTTTCACATACGATTCGTGGATCAAATGTGTTCTCAATAGACTCAGATCCGTCAGTTTCCTTCCTTTTGGCTGATGTCACGTGATGAACTTTCCCCCTTTCCGACTGATTACTTGGCGTCGCGTCTTATTTTGGTCATCTCCTCCTATCAATTATCACCGATTCGCTGCACATGGTTGCTCTCGAGTCTCACCTTAACACCGGTTCAATGCACATTTCTATGGAAAGCAGGGTTTCGTGACTGGCCATGGTATTCGGAAATGCACATATGAGCTTGAGCCTAACAAAGATCAAAGTTGATCACACACAGATGTAGATCGAATGAAACTGTAACTCGGGCTCTTCGGCAAAAAAGATCGAATCCATGCCAGAGGGGACTCGGATTCTTGTGAACTTCTTGGAACTGTGGTTCATGCACTTTCGTGGATATCTCCCAGAATCCCTCTGAATTCCCCTCTTCGGTCCATCCCTTCCCCAGACACCCAATATCCGCCAATCCCTTCCTCATTTCCCATTTCAAATCCCAAAAAGAAAAAATCCAATCCAATTCCATCCGTGTCTGTCTGTCTGCCTTTTTCCAGCTCCCAGAGCCAAAGCAAGACGTCCCCATTATCTAGACGTCTCGATCAGTTTGACGAAAAAGAGTGAATTGGATGGGGTGGGGTGGATGGGAGGAAGGGAGGAGGAGGTGATGAACGAAAACAAAGTGGGTTTGGGGAAAACAGAGAGTGGGAGCAGGAAATGACAATGAGGAGCGAATTGGAGAAGCAGGAAGTGGAAATGAGGGGATGGCGCCAATAAATGGATAAATGCGCGGGGAGAGAGGATCGGAACTGTTCATCACTGTTTCACTCGAGACATTAGTAAGACTGTAATCTCTTCAAAATGATCGGTGAGATTACTTTGTAACACTTCCTACTATTGAACGTCATCGAAATCGCCCCGCAATCAGAGGAGAGCTCTATCTCGAGACTGATAAGAGATATCAAAAAGTTTTCAACAGCAAACTTGTAGTCCTAGTTATGATCTACAATTTTGCAGTTGACAACTTTTTGATATCTCTCATCAATTTCGAGATAAAATAGCTCTCCTTGGTCGCGGGTCCATTTCGATGGCATCCGATAGTACTTGCGAGCCTAAAATCTTCTCTGTTTCACCTGAATTGGAAAATGATGGTTGCTGATCTGGTCACCAGTTTCCAAGTTTGAAAATTCCCCCCAACTCTTGCTTATTGTAGCTGTGAGCTTGAACAACGAGTAACCACTATTCCGTAAATGGGAGCACCTCGATGATCAGAGAACAAGTATTCACGAGGAACTCGACTTTTCCTTCTTCTAGAGAAGACTGTGAGATGTAGGAAGTTCTAGAATGCTGTCTTTAATGTTAACTTCAGCTGCTTCCAGATACCCCGTAGTTTGGGGGTATTTCGAATCTGAATTGAGTTTTTCCACTGTTTCATTATGAAGCCAAATCTCGGCTGGACAATTCCAAGTCAATCCACCTCCCAGTCGTACCTACATCCCCGACAATCTCTTCAAAAGGTGATCCGGGCCAAGACACCTCGAAAAAGTTTGATGAATTCCTTCGCCATTGCTCACTTTTTTGCAAAAGAGGCGGTTTGCTCATCAATTCTCCTCCTCTCAAGGGGAATGAAGAAGGGCTCCTCCTCCATCGTCGTCGTCGTAAAGTGCGAGAAATGAGGAGAAGATGCAGAAGAAGAAGAAGAAGAAGGAGCTTATTTTCGAGATGGAGCGAATGGAGAAAGAAAGGAGAATGAGGAAACACCAGTGATGAACTTTGGGAAAATCGGGAAGGTTCTTCAAATCTCCTGATTCTTACTGAATACTGTCAAAGTTGAACTGAACCGTTTTGTGGTCTACTTGAAACGGGAACTTGGCGGAATGGCTGGAATCCTCTGGAGACCATGTGCTCAGCTAGAAACAATGCTTTAGGCATCAAAGATCATCGCGTTCCGAGACCCCGTCATTCACCCTCCCTTACTCATTCTCCTTCCTCTCCTCCCCTCCTAAGCGGCGCGGTCACTGTCGTTTTTCTCACCTTTTCTGACTCACCACTCGCCGCCCCGCCGCCCTTTCCTTGCCCCCTTCCCTTCACCAACCGCTTTTCCTTCGCATTCATTTGCCCTTGGGCAGGCAACACTCATGGGAAAGAGAAAAAGAACAAGTGCTCGAATACACATAAATGGGAGGAGAGAATGTAGTAAACAGAGATAATATTCGGTTCTTCCTTGTGCCGTCTGGACATTATACGCTCACAAATGCATGTGACTTCGAGAAGAAGAAGCGGCGGCGGCGGGGAGGGGAAGAAAGAAATGAGGGAGGGTTTGGTGGAATTCCAACTCGAAATGGCTGTTGATGGAATGGGAAGATCTACGGAAGGGGTGGAGGGCTCATAAAGCTAGCTGGAGCTCCCGGGGACCACTGGGGCTCTCGGAAGCCCGCTAGCACACTTCCAGTGAAATCTGCCAATTGGAACCTTGGTCTAGATGTTGGTCTACCGTTCCAGTGGCCTTTGGCTCTTGATACAGTAACCCCATATCCCCCTCCCGCCCCGCTCATCTCCTAAAACGCATCGCTTTCCTTCCATTTTGGCGTTGTTCAATTAGCGAGATGACACAAAACAACGCGCCTTCTGCAAGCGGATTCATGCGCACGCGGGGACGCATCCACACGTAAACAAAGAAGAAGAAGAAGAAGAAGATGACTCGATTTCGGCTCGATTTTCAACAATTTTCGAAAGCCATTTGTTAATTAGGCCCCCCAGCGCCGCTTGTGTAACCAATGGATAATTGGGTGTCATTAAACTTATGACTCCCTCTCCAGCAGCAGCAGCAGCTGCCTTTTTCGTCGGCGGCGGGGCCTCTCTGTCCCGAGAACACTTCCTTGAACATTTCCAATGAGGCGAGGGGCGGGACTCTCTTCTCATTCACATACACACACGCACACACATAGAGCATTCCTCTCTCGTGCTGCGTCTCGCCGCCTCGAGCACTCTCTCCTCCTCCCCCCTCTGCTCTTCCCCCCACCCCGCCTGCTTTCGACGACCGCCGTCATCTCCATTTCACCGGCCAACCGCCCCTCTTTTGCCCCACACTTCCTGCGGGTTTCCTGCCCCGCAATTGTCTGCTGCTGCCCGTGCTGTTGCTGCCCTATTCGCTGCTCTGTAATTGGGACAAAGAAGAAGAAGAATGTCTGGCGGACGGTTTCGCGTCCAATCGGTCATTGACGGCGGCGGCGGTGGCGACGGGCTCACCGCCACCTCGGAAGCCAATCTAGCCGTCGTCGGCGGCGGCGGAGGAGGATCGCCGAAGAAAGGAAGTGAGTCGGTTTCGTTTTCTCCCCGTTCGAAATGGGTTCTCTTGAGAGCAACTAGTTTGAGCACACATATATCAGTTGGTGGTGCACTCTTTCTCGCCCCGTTTCCACGCACCATCCCGTCCTGCGTCTCTCACGATCACACACTGTCTCGATGGGTCTCGCGATGCGTCTGAGTCTCAGTGTGTGTGTGAATGAGAGCCCTGATGCTGATGATGATGATGATGGCACTGAAGTTAGTTACGGACTATATATGGACCCAGAATGAACTGTACGTCTGCGTCTCTTCTCTCTATGCGGAGAACTGACTGTTTGATTTGAATATTCTCAGAATTTAATGTGTAAAGTACACATTGAGAAGGAAAGTTCACAAGTTTCATGAGTCAATGTGTACACCAATTATGATGTGAGATGAGGATTGAATGGAGTACAGTGTCAAGGGGAAATGTTGATTTTGGCATGAAGAGATATCCGAGTTTACTGTTTCATTTGATACAGTTAAGGTTTTGGGGGGATTTGATGCTCTGATATTAACCAAACTCGGTTCGCTTTTAGCTCAACTGACATTGATAAGGAGAGCTCCAAGTTTTCAAGACGGCTCCTAGGAAGTTGCACTTTTCGGTTTCAATTGCTCTTTTACTATGGATGGTTTTTCAATTCCTTGAACACCTTGCAACTGTACATTACTTCCAATTGAGCTGTCCATGTTTCCCTTGTCACCTCTCCGCTGAACACTTGCTTCTCAGGGTCAACGGCTTCTGATGCACTATTATCACTCAAATTGGTTCGGTTTTCCACTAAAATGCGCATGATTCACAGTTCTTAAGGATTCCTTGAAACAGTAAATCATCCGATTGCCGAGATCTGGAGAACCTCCGAATCTCCGGAACTCTTGAGTTTTTCGGATATCGAAACATTTAATCGAGCACCAATTTCCACTGTTTCACATATTCCATATGATCTTGAAACTGTAATTCAATCCAGAATCCTCAATTCCCAGTTTCAACGTCTCCTGAAGTGAACAGACCATTTGAATACCTCAAGGGAAATGTATCTTCCGATCTCCAAGACCCTCGAACCAAGTTGGTCTCCCCAAGTAGGCTCTACAAGTGTTTCTTGGAACAGAACTGCTCTCTTCCCCCTCTTCTCCTCCTCGTTTTTCGATCAAATTCCTCGAAAGAGGGTTCTCCTCAATTTCCTGGTCCAAGTGTATCTCTATGTGTTGAGTAACAACCGTCGCCTTGGCTCATTCCCATTTTCTCTCTCTCAAGGAAATCTCTCGTTTTCTTCTTTTCTCGGATAGAGAAAAACAAAATTGAATTTGGGGGGCCACTTTCTTTCTTTCTCTCTCTTTTCTCTCTCTCATCATCGCCATTTCCTCTTACCCGAAAGACTAGCTCTCGGCCACTTTGGCCCCCGTTTCTCATTTCCTCCAATTTCCTCTCGAAGGTGCTGAAAATGGGAGGACAAGGGAAGGAAGGAGAAGGGGATTAGTGGTTTTCGAGAGAAGTTTTGAGTGTTTCGATGAAATGGACGAAAGGGGAGGAGGAGGGGGATTAAATAATCAGAAAAGGAGATTAGAGGAAGATCTCAAGGATTCCGGTGCAACAGGCAATGCTGATTTTGCACCGGCCAAAGAAGAAATTGCAAAATCACTGTTTCAGGGAACAGTGATAAAATGGAGTGTCTTTTCGGAGATCAGTCTGGGATAAAGACAATTTCCAACAAGAGTGTACTGTTTCAAAGGGTCTTCAAGTTTTGGCCGGGTTGTATCAGTTTTCAGTTGGTTGTGGAGTTGAGCGGATCCAGTCGATTCTAAAAGTCATTATATCTCGAGATTGATATCAGATATCAAAAAGTTGTCAACAGCAAACTTGTAGATCATAACTAGGACTACCAGTTTGCAGTTGACAACTTTTTGATATCTCTTATCAATCTCAAGATATAATGATTTTCTCGAGCAGCGTTTAGCATCCATTCTCTGATAAAGTTACCATTTGGCTGAAATCTAGATTTGGGTACCTTCGGAACTGCCCAGAAACGCTTCTGGAACTCCAAAGTTCTCCACCGAGTCTAGCCTCTCCCGGGAGGTAACTTGATCTCCCGGATCCCTCTCACCACCTGCGTCTCTCTCTCTCTCGCTCTCTTGCTCATTTTTTGTGTTTCTGTTCCTTGAAGTAGGCAGAGCAGCAGTAGTTAACACAACAAACTCTCGAGTGATTGTGGTTATCTTTGTGTGTGTGTGTTATCTTCGTCTGAGCACCACAGCCCCCCTCCCTCTCGATCAGAAAACACGAGCAAATGTGAGAAAAATGTACAAACACACACACAGACAATAATCGGAACAAGACAATCCATGGGCCATTTCCATTTTCAACACGACTTCATTGGTTTTTCGTCGAGGGGGGAAGGGCGACGATTAAGCCACGGAGCTTACTTTTTGACTCGTTTCCACTTCCAAACACGTCGAAACGGAAGGGCATTTATGTACATTGAAGGAGCAAAGTGGCCGAGGAAAATTGCCTGACAGGGCCATGAAAACACAATGACGACGACCTTTTCCCAGTGAACTTTTTTCTTCGAATTCTCTTGATTTGCCCTCTTTTCGGTTTCAAGATGGGGTCATAGGGAAACGGGGTTAGTGGTGTTAATTTGGAGGGAGAAAACATCTAATGGAAACTGTAAGAAGCCATTCTGACCAAACTCTTATTCACTACCAACAGTTCTTGGAAACTATTCGGTTCTTGAATTGAATTCTGGGAATTCTCTTTTAGGAGTTAGCAGAGATCCTGAACGTTTTCGGTTTCAAGTGAAGTAGAAGTCTGAGATGATGACTCGATGGTTCAGTAAGTAAAAAATATTTTGAGAATTTAACTGACAGTGGGAGCAATATCATCCCCGACTCCTATAATTGTCACAATTACTGGATTCTCTCTACACTGTTTCATGAACCCTTCAAGTATTTGTTTCTGCCATGAAACTTCAATGGGTTTTTTCCCCAACCGATCATTCTTATCTAGAAAACGGTGCAAGAAAAAAATTGGACATTCCAGGTCCAAATTCAGATTACTGACTTCTTTCTACTGTTTCATGACCGTTACATTAGCTGTTGCTGCTTCCGAATCTTCGATTGGTAGCAGTTTTCTCGCCTTCTTCTAAAGACATGTACATGAAAGTTTTCCAAATTTCAGTTGAATCGTGAAGATTCAGTTCCAGTCGTAAAAAATAGAAACTTCATGCTCTTGACATGACAATCTGTAACATCTAGACCCCAGTAATTTCCCGATTTCCCGAAATAGACCGAGTTCTCTTGACAATCTGGTGAATATCTTAAGTTATCTTTCTCAAAGTTCTTCTGAACCATTTCTGTTTCAAATCCCCTAGATATATTGAGCACAAGGATTACTGTCTAGTGTCAACAAAGTGCTTGAGAAGTCACCGATCAACGTTCCAGTTAAATTTCCGAAGGATCCATTCAGAATAACCCACTTTCTCTGTTTCAAAGAGAACTGTAATCAACTACATTTATGGCTGTTATCGCTCCAGGGTCCGTCCTAATTTCATTTGGATATATCACTGATACACCACAAAGCACATCCGACATCTCCCCCTCTCATCCATCCCCGTCTCTATTCTCAAATTACCACCTGCGTTGCTAAGCCTCCGTCTCTCCCGTCTTCTCTCTCTTCTAATTCACAATTGTGCTCTCCTCACCAACACACACAAACTCCTTCTCCTCCTCCTCCTCCTTGGGAGAAAATTCCGAGAAACCACGAAAAAATCGCATGTTTTCGGTAGTCGAAAGGGGAAAAAGAGCGAGAGAGAAAATGAAAACGACGGCAGGTAAACATCTTTGGGGGGAGCAAGACTGCTTTTGGCAGGTGGAATTGAGAATTTCGACGAGAATTCCGACGGAGGGAGGGGATCTAGGGAAAACTGAAGGAAAGGGATTGGAACGAGCCTTTGCGGACAGTACTTACAACTACCGTAACCCCAGACACCCCTAGAATAGTGGGAACTTCGTTTCATGTACACCAGAGTTGTGCGGAATTCCCACTTCCCCCTTCCGGATTCCGGATTCCGGACGTTTTTGGAACTTCCAAATTCCGACTTCCGCTTTCCGGATTTTCCAAAAACCGCTTCCGCACAACTCTGATGTACAGTATCTCTGGTTTCACTTGAAACTGCAACGATTACCGTTTCTGGAGAAAGATATGGTTTGCAACGCACTTCTGACTCAATTGATGAAACGTCTTCTCAATTTCACGTGTCCAGAAACTGTCCCCGTTTATCAACCATCTGGAACTCTCGCCCCTTCATTGCTCATTCCCCTCAGCATCCAACCAATCGCCGTCCGTCTGATTTCCCGTTCCAGCCGGCCAGCTCCATCGCGTGTATGTACATGCATATCTGTCTGTTTTGTGTTTTCTTCGTTTCGCCTCGTGACGTCCTCTTCCATCTCTCTCTCTCTCTCTCTCCACTCTCTCTTTCGTTCCCTTTGGAGCCAATCGAGAGGAAGATAGGGAGAGAGAGAGCCACCACAAGTAGTAGTATGTATCCAATTAACAATCATGAATTGGCTCTCACACACGCACGAGAGAGGAGTGCCTCCACTTTCCGCACGCCCGCCCCATTCGCGCCTCGTTTCCTCCCGTCGACTAGACGGTGTGTCTAGAACATGTTCTGACTATATAGTTTCGAGAATTCAAAGGGCGGGGGTCGAGTACTCTGCTGATTGTGATAACAACACGAATTACGGTTTCTGAGGATGCTCTTGAACACACCTGGGTCTGCGGCTTTGGTATTCGATTAGCTGTTTCAAATTCTCACTTTGTCACCACCTGAGAACTTCATTTTCATCTGGAACAGCACGGTAGACAAATTATTCAACATTTAGAAAGCTCTCGAGCAGAAACATTGCCCTAATGAAACAGGAAACTTGAAGAGCTGTTCACTGTTTCTAGACATTCCTATCATCAGAGGACCATAACCTAAACGATTTAGAAAGGCTGTCATGTTGTTCATCACTGCATCACCTGAACCTTTTTATGTTCTAACAAAGCAAATCCTTTGCCCTATTGAAAGTAAAACCATTGAAACAGGGACCTTTTTGATAATCATTTGAAGTTTTGATTTAGCCAATGATAACTGATCACCAGTGAATCAAACCATCATTGCTCTATTCATAAACCGCTGAAACGGTGCATATTGTTCTAGCTCTCTTCATGAAAGTTCCCGTTTCAAGGCCACCCTTCGATAGCTGCTCCACCTCATTCCCCCCCCCCCCTAACTTCAACTTCATCTGCTCTACCCCTACTTGACAGCTGAAACTTATCCGTTAATTCTCCTTTTTTTCTCGTTTTCTCCCCGAATTCCGTCCAATTCGTCGTCGGTTTCCTTCTATTTCCAATCGCAGTCATTGATGCCTTTCTCTCGACTGAAAAGAGCAAATGTCTCCCGTTCTAGTCAATAATTCATCGCCTTTCCTCTCTCCCTCCCTCTCCTTCTTTGAACCCCTTCTTCTGATGTCTTCTCTCCCTCCGAAAAAAAGGACACCTAGTCCCGAAACTCTCGATAATCGGCCAAAAAGACGAAGAAGAAGAGGTTCTCCGGAAATGTGGAGAAGAAGAGGTTCTCCGGAATACTAATCGTCGTTGTCTGCGCCGACGACGACGCCGCGGCGCCCGAACATTCTCCCCATTTCCTTTCTCTCTCTCTGGATGATGCCCAATTACCGCGCGCGCGCGCCGAAAAGCCATCTGAATCTGAGGAGAAAGCGCAACTCGCACTTTAGCTCAACAACGTCATCAGGGGGGGGGTCTGGAGAAAACCATTTGAAGGTTGTGTTCTCAGTTTCATGACTCTGATAATCATAAGAGATTTCGAAAGACTTTCATACAGTGCACGTGAAACAGTGTCTAAAACCATTGTATACATCAACGAGCTCCGCGACAGCTTCTTTCTGATTATCTGGAATTTAGGAAACTGTAAAGTTTGGTGACTTTTCTCAAATTCCTGTTTCATAAGAACCACTAAAGCAGTACACTCTCCCTT
Source organism: Caenorhabditis macrosperma (assembly GCA_963932285.1). NCBI lineage: Eukaryota > Metazoa > Nematoda > Chromadorea > Rhabditida > Rhabditidae > Caenorhabditis > Caenorhabditis macrosperma. Next base: position 4,889,295 of record OZ010620.1, read on the forward strand.
CAACACTCGTCGCACTTTTTCCTGATTTTCGACTCTAAACCGAGTAATATCGAAATTTCCAACAAATGCCTGTGATGATTTCACGAAACTATTGATGATCTCATTGAAAGTCTCACAGCCTGAGAAATCACACGTTTACTTCAAAGATTGCTTCCTGTTTCTACAAGTATCTGAATCACCTCAATCGGAGGAATCACAGTTCACAGTCGAGCATCTATTCAAATATTGTAACTTCTTGAAAACATTTTCCACCAAACGATGAGTATTAGAAACGCAATAATTGTTCGAGATTTTCAGGATATCCCGAAACCGTAATTATAAGTTTCTCCTTTCTATCGAAGTTCCATACTTTCCTCCATTACAGTGCCTTCCAAATTTTCTAAAATATCTGAATCCTTACTGAAACCGTAATCTTTTCCATTCCGAGGTACCTCTCAAGTATTCAGTTCCATTATTCCGGGTTCCACGAAGTACGAAAAAACTGTAACACCTCGATCACTCCAGTTATTCAAATGTTCTTGAAACCGTAATCACCGTCAGCTTTTTTCTAATTTTCCTTTAACACTTTCAAAAAACCATTTGAAATCATTTGAACTCTCACTGAAACCGTAATTTCCAACTCATCAGAGCTCTTTCCAAATCCTCAGTATTTCATTCCTTCCCGTCTCCTTCCTCAACAATCCCCCTTCTCCAACACTCTTCGGTTCCAAGTGGAAGGAAGAGAAACTAAAACCATGGAACCGAAAATTATCTTTTTTTTTGTCTTTTTTTTGGTAAATTTCCTATTTTAATACCCTCCCAATTGTCTGGGAACATTAGAACTCGCTTTGAAACCGCAATATTTCTAGCTCTCCAGCTCCCTCGATTTTCCCATTTCCTCAACCTCCACTTCTTATTATTCTTAAAAAATTGTTTCGCTCACTTGGAAGAGAAATCCAAATCTAGTCCCCCGTGAGTCTCATGAGGCGGTTGCAGAGGCCAATCAGCGTGGTGGCCGAGTTTTCCCCTCCTCTTCCAAGTGAGCGAAACAAATTTTAGACATAAAATCTCCAGGATCGATGGAGCGATTCTCAGAAGCATCTGAACCTGTTGAGAAACAGTAATCTCCCAGTTCTCCTCAGAACCTCTCTCCTTCCTCTTCAACTCTCACCCATTCTTCACAGAAAGAGAAAAAAAAAGACGAGACGAGTCTGTGAGCGAAAAAGAGTCCCTCCTCTTCTTCTTCCCATTGTTGGCACCTTTTATGTGTTCAGAACACCCCCTTATACAAAAGGGACCTCCTCCCTCCTCCCTCCTCTTCAGTTGTGTGTGTTCGGGCGCCAGCTGTTGCTTCTTCTTCGTTGTTGCATTTTCCCTCCCTCCCCATCCCCTCCAAAACCCAATTGTGCCTCTCTCTCTTCGCAAACCGTAATCGAATTGACGGATCGCGCCGCCGCAAAAATACATGAAAAACGACGGCCCCTCGGCGTAAGAGATTTGAAGAAGTCGTCCCCCGCTCCTCCTGCTTCCAAATCTGCCGACCTCTAGCGTCTGTGTGTGTGTGTGCAAGGACCCTAAAAGAGAGAGAGAGAGAGGGAGAAAGAGAAAGAGGATGATTACCTCAAAGTGAAGAAAAAAGAAGAAGACACACACGGGGCCCTTGGCCATCCCTCTCTCTCTCGGAGAAGAAGAAGAAGAAAAAGAAAAGGGATACACACAAACTAGTAAAAAGGATGGGAGAGAGGGAGAGGGGGCATATGGAGGAATGGCTCCACCCCTCCCCCTTCTTCTGCTCCTTCTGCTGCTGCCGCCGCATTCTCGGAGAGGTGCTCAGGAGAGAGGATAAGGAGGAGCGCCGCGGCCCCCGAGGCTCCAACAGCTTCTCACCTCTTCAAACAAACTTTTCCCCCCTCCTCCTTCTTCTTCTTCTTCTACTTCTTCTACTTCTTCTACTGCTGCTGCTCCTTCCCCATTTCCATTCTTCCACTTCTATTCTCCCTTCGCAAAATGACACTTACCTCGACGACGATGCTGAGGTCGACGAGTATTCCAGTCAAGACCCCTCCCGATTGTCACCAGCAGCAACCGTCCACCTCCACCACCTCCTCACCGACAGTGACGTCACGCAGGTCGAGTGGCGGCGGTTCGGCGGGTCCGGCGAGCAAAAAACCGCCCAACATGCATATTAATATACAGGCGCCAGGTAATTAGAAACTGAAACTGTAAATGACTCTGAAACTACGGGACACGGTAATGGTTCTGTTTAGTCCTGTGGAAGCGCCGTGAAAGAAATAAAAGTTTTAGAAAAACATAGCCCTCTCCTTTGGCAACTTGACCCATTCCTGAAACAGTAACCATATCTCGAACTTTCGCTTCGAGACCCAAGGCTCATTCTAGTTGTGCTCCAAAGGCCCCCAATCCCCACATTCCCTCCCATTCCAAACTCCAAATGAAACAATTTGCAGATGAAGGCGCCGAGCGGATACCCCTCTGCGAGCAACATTCGCCGTTGGCACTTTATGAGGTAACGCATTGGCAAATCTTCCTTTCAAACCCAACCGAACCGCCTGAGAGAGCATCTTGTGAGAAATGACGAGTTAGAGAGAGAAAATGAGAGAGATGTGTGTGTAACACGACACAAAACCTCTACGTATTTTTGTGGAAGATGATGGGATAACATGTCGGATAGAGCAGAGGTCGAAATGTGAACAAAGTGCACTGTTGCGTCAGATGTCATGCATTCTTACTGTAGGTGTGTGTGGGGAGCCCTAATGATCATTCCCCAAGGGCGGTCGCTGTCAATTAGACCCCCCCCGTCCTCCGGCGGTTTTAATCAACTTTCAAAACAACAAACAAATAGTGCATTCCCTCCCTCCGTCCCATTTGCGCGTCATATTCGGTGCATCTCGTACGTAGACTCGCCTCGGTGCCGCCGACTGAAACCCGATCCACCACTCTCACCTATTTTGTTGTTGAGTAGTAGTAAACCTATCCCCGCCTTCTTCTTTTTTTATATGTTTGTTTGCCCAACACACTGGGGGCCCCTGGATTTGCGTCAGAATTATTGTTATGATGATGATGGGCATGCAAAAATGGCTGGATGGATGGATGGGGAGGGATAAGTTGGAACAAATAGTCCCATGGCAATGATGAAGTTTCTGATTGGCTTTCTATAACTTGCTTTAAGAATTGAAACAATTTCTGACCTGATAGTCATGAACACTTTCTGAAACTGTGATCTGTGTTTCATGGAACCATGATAAGTTCCATCTTTTGTTTTGAAAGTTAGTTTATCTTTTTAATTGAAAGTCAGTTTCTCGTTTTGGAAACCATCTCATTGCAAATATCGTTAAAAACTCTATTTCGACGACATGCCGTTGTATTTTTCACCCTTTTCAGTGCCGTTAAGTTAAAGATTCCGCTGTAATCGAGTTGTTACTGTTTCGAAAGTGAATGTAGTCAGCTCACTCACTCACTTCATTCTCTCTGATAGAAAACAACCAGCAAGTCAAGGAGTCCCCAGTGCTCGCTCTGAAAGTCATCAAACCTCTCTGAAACAGTAATTCCGGTTCAAAAGCGAGGTACTCTGGAATGGAAAAGATTACGGTTTCAGTAGGGGTTCAGATATTTTCAGAAAACTTGGGAGGCACTAAAATCAGTATGTCACATGAGAGCTTCGGAGATGTGCGGTTTGAATTTCCACGCTGATTGTTCGGATTTGACAATTGTTCGGATTTGGCTGCGAGCGTTGCCTGAGTATTCAACGCTTAATCATATACGCTCTCGTAAATTGACACAGCGAACACGCTTAAACGTTGAATACTCAGGCCGCAGCCAAATGCGAAGAAGGCAGTGCGGCAATTCAAACAACACATCTCCAAAGCTCTCGTGGAGTACTGAATGTGCAATTGCTTTCTTTGCAGACTTAAGGTCCAGGTTACTGTACTTCGAGGAAGTTACATTAATAATAAGAGTTCAGCTTTGGATAACCAACTGAATAGCTATCCAAAAACTTCCTGAAAGTATAAAATAAGGAACATTGTAGTTTGTGGTTCAATAATCGCAATTCCTCTTGTAGTCTCTATCCCAGCTTCAAATCGAACGAACATCACTTGGAAACGTTTAGCGCTCAACCCTTGAGATACTGAAAGTCCAGCTCAGCTTGAGCTTTCAACTTTTTCGTGAAACACGAATTTGAAACTTTCCCAAAACCTGACTTCCGCCACAAAAAAGCGCAACTTCCTTCGCGCCCTCTGACGTCATTCGAAGTGTCAATGACCATTTTGCAAGTGCCGGGTAGCCAAGAGTAATGTGAAGGGGGCCTACAGAAAGTGTCCGGTTACTGCCGAGTTTTCCGTGTTGCACACACACACACACATCCACGATTTCTCTTAATTTCAGCAAGACTATGACACGCAAGGACAGAAGATCGGAACGATGTTGCGGAAGTTGTCCGTGTACAATGCGACCGAAGCGACGAGTGTGGAGGCGGACGAGAAGCCGAAAGCGGTGAGCATTCCCTCGGTTTCCAACGGATCCAAAGAACAAGACACTTCTCATCCATCATTCCTCTTGAACCCCCCGCTTCCAAAAACCAAGCACACGCTGCTCTGAAAGTGGGCAGTACAAGTGCTTAGAGCAGGCCTAATCCCTAATCCACTCGTCAATCAAGAGGGTCTTGAGAAGGACTCTTGAGACCCCAAAAAAGGGAAGCAGGACTACAGTAATCCCCCCTAGGCACTTTTTCGACGGGGACTAACTGGATTAACAACTTTTTCTTTCGGTCTTTGGAACATTTTGAACGAAGAAAATGAGCAAGTAGTGGGCTAGGGACCGGTTCAAAAAGGTTCACAGAATTGCATAGAAATGGTGAGATAACATTCAAGATTACTGTAGATCACATTTATGAGCATTGTGAAACAGTGCATTCGATAGAAAGGGTTACTGTAGGCAAGTATCTGGACCTCTGCCATTATTACAGTCTCAAGATGTTCAGTTTAGGTGTCATTTTGAAACAGTAATTCCTGGGATACTGTAGGAGACTATCGAGCACAGTGATCTAGCCTAACTCTCCTCTAATTTAAGAAAGTATGCCTTGGGATACAAGGACAAAGATTACTGTAGCTCCTTGACAGTGAAAACTACAGTAATCTCTTGGAATTCACTTTCATCTACCGTATTTCCTCGAATAGAGCCGATCGCTGCCGGAGAATCATTATATCTTCAGATTGATTAGAGATATCGAAAAGTTGTCAACGGCAAACTTGTAGATCATAACTAGGACTACAAGTTTTCTGTCGACAACTTTTTGATATCTCGTATCAATCTGGAGATATAATGATTCTCCGGCAGCGTTTCGGGTGCCGCTCTATTCGAGGAACTACAGGATAACCAAACATATGATGTAACACCACCTGCGGCAGTTTTTGCTGTTTCATGGGAACTTTAAAAAAATAATTCCTGGAGTAGACTCCAATGTACTCCCTGCCCCTCCCACATCCACCCTCGATCAAATGAAATGCAAATCTTCCCCTGCCCACCTTCCCCATTTCTTCGTCACTGACTGCCTCAACAAATTCAATCTCCTTTCTCTTCCGAGGACCCACTAAACCTGTTTACTCTCTTCTTCATGCACACACAAAGCAAAATAAACGGGTGGGGAGAAAAGAAAAAGAAGAAGAAGACACACTTACACACTCACATCTTTTCCAGGCGGCCGCCAAAATGGGGACCATCATGGGCGTGTTCCTGCCGTGTCTGCAGAACATCTTCGGCGTGCTCTTCTTCATCCGTCTCGCGTGGATCATCGGAACCGCCGGCGTGTTTCAGGCGTTCTTCGTCGTCCTCACGTGTGTTTCTGTGGTAAGGGAGAAGAAGAGGGGGACATTGAGAAAAGGGGAATTTGAACAATTTGGGAAACTAGAACCTTAGACTGCTCTCGAAGAACTACAGGAGACGCCGAATTAAAGATTCAGAGGATTCGTAAACTTTGGTCTCCCTATGAAACCGTGATCTTTCCAGACGTTCCTCACCTCGATCTCGCTCTCGGCCATCGCCACAAACGGGGTGGTCCCGTCGGGCGGTCCCTACTACATGATCTCCCGTAATCTCGGTCCTGAACTCGGCGGCGCCGTCGGCATCCTCTTCTACCTCGGAACGACGATCGCCGCGTCGATGTACATCACGGGAGCCATCGAGATCCTCCTCCTCTACATCTACCCGCAAGCCAAACTCTTCGACGACATCTACAACAACTACCGTGTCCTCGGAACCGTTCTCCTCCTGATCCTCGGACTCATCGTGATGGCCGGAGTGAAGTTCGTCAACCGATGCGCTCTTCCGCTGGTGCTCGTCGTCATCGCGTGCATCCTCTCGGCGATCCTCGGAGTCTTCGTGAGATACGATGGAAGCGACTCGTTGAAGTTCTGCATGGTCGGAGATCGACCAGTCGATTTGACGACGTACTACGAGAAGACGCAAATTGTGCCCAATTGTACCGCAGAAGGACTCCAGGATCTGTTCTGCAGCACCAATGGAACCTGTGATCACTATTACGATAAGGTTCGTTTGACCTCTGTTCCAGTGAAGCCACTTTGCTCTTATTCCAATGAAACATTTTCAGATGAAAGGCATCAAAGTGTGGAAGGCGTCCGGAACGCCAGCCATCCGCGAGGAGCGTGCCATCAAGGGAATCGCTTCCGGAGTGTTCTTCGACAATCTCTGGCCCAAATACCTCCGCGCCGGCGAGGTGCTCTCCAAGGATCGCAAGGACAAGGGCGACGTGAACCGGGGAGGCCATCCGGCGTACATCTACGCCGAGTCGGTCACCAACTTCATGATTCTCGTCGGAGTGTTCTTCCCGTCGGCCACCGGAATCATGGCCGGATCGAATCGTTCGGGTAACCTGAGAGACGCGGCCAAGTCGATTCCTTTTGGAACGTTGGCCGCTCAGAACTTCTCCTCGTTCATTTGTGAGTTCCCCTCCCGTCACTGGACGTTTGATCTACCTCTCTCCGCTTTCAGACCTCATCGGAGTGGTGCTCTTCGGCGCGTCGGTCTCCGAGATGTTCATCCGTGACAAGTACGGTCGTTCGGCGATGGGAAAACTGATCATTTCGGAGATCTCGTGGCCGTTCCCGCAAGTCATCCTCTTCGGATGCTTCATGTCCACCGCTGGAGCCGGAATGCAGTCGCTCACCGGCGCACCGCGTCTCCTTCAAGCCATCGCCGCAGATGACGTCCTTCCGTTCTTGAAACCATTCGGGAAGATGGACAAGAGAGGCGAGCCGATCAGAGCCATCCTCCTCACACTGGCCATTTGCGAGTGCGGAATTCTGATCGCTGTCATTGAGAACATCACGGCGCTCATCACACAGTACGTTTGACCGAGATTGTAAAGCTAATGAATCTAGGAACAGAATTGAAGTGAACCCCCAGAAACCGCAAATTTCCGGATTTCAGTAGGGCTTATCTAGTTCGATGAGGGACCATCAGTTTTTCGACACAGCGGGTGTTTCACCGAGTTTTTCCGAACTTTCTGAGATTAAAATTCTGGTAGAGGCAGTGCCAATGAACATTTTTGAAAGAACGCCATTATCTAGACCTTTAGAAACGGTATTTCAATCGAACTGAAGCGTTTTAGCGTTTTGATTGTCACTAGCGCTCATTTGAGCTATCGTGAGCCTAGAAATGCCGAAGATGTCATTATAACTTTTATGTGCCTCAATCAGTGGCTACTAAATCCTTGAAATGAGAAAATATTAGCCATAAAAGGCTTGATGGCTTTTGAGGATCTCTTGAAACAGAAATCCAGACGTTTATAGGTTTCTAACAACGCTGCAGGAGAACTATTATATCTGGAGATTGATGTGAGATATAAAAAAGTTGCCAACAGCAAACTTGTACTCCTAGTTATGATCTACAAGTCTGCTGTTGACAACTTTTTGATATCTCTTATCAATCACGAGATATAATGATTCTCCGGCAGTGCTTTGGGTGTCGTTAAATAAGAATTCTTCCGGTATCTGTTTCAACTTATCTCCAATAGAAATTCATATTCCTTACAACCGTTCGTCCAAATGACGTTTTACTTCCAGATTCTTCCTCATGTGCTACCTCGGAGTCAATGCCGCGTGTGCCCTTCAATCGCTTCTAAAGTCCCCCGGATGGCGTCCGGGATTCCGTTACTTCCACTGGATCCTCTCCATGATCGGAGCCATCCTCTGCGTCGCCGTCATGTTCATCTCCGCGTGGCACTTCGCCCTCGTCGCCATCGTCATCGGCGCCGGAGTCTACAAGTACATTGAGTACGCGGGAGCCGAGAAGGAGTGGGGAGACGGAATCCGCGGTCTCGGCCTCTCGGCGGCTCGATTCGCTCTTCTGAACCTCGACGACAAGCCGCAGCACTCGAGGAACTGGCGGCCACAGTTGTTGGTTCTTGCCCCCGACGTCGAATCGGCAACCACGAATGGAGTGCTCTCGTTCGTCAGTCAACTGAAAGCCGGAAAGGGACTGACCCTTGTGGCTCACTGCCTCGAGGGAGAGTACTCGGAGAACTACCTGAACGCGCAGGCGGCTCAGGAGAAGCTGAAGGCGATCGTGAAGAAGAACAAGATCAAGGGCTTCTGCGACGTTCTCGTCACTTCCAACGTCATCGAGGGCATCTCGTGTCTCGTTCAGGTGATTGACCCCGTATGTTTGTGCGGTTGCTTTCTCACCCCACCACCACCACCACCAGCAGTATATAGGCTTTGCTTGGTTTCATTCTGGCTAGGTACTTACCGTTTCAACTCAAGTATTATAGAACATTTTGAAATGTACGAACTCCAGTGTTGGTTTGTTGCTTAAAACTACCCACTGCCCACCACTGCCATTGCACCCCACACCACTCCACTAACACTCACCACCACCTGTCCTATCGCCCCTTCTCCTCCCACTTCCCCTTGCCTAAACGCCTTCATTTCCAGACTTCCGGACTCGGAGGAATGCGTCACAACACCGTCGTCCTCTCGTGGCCCGACGAGTGGACTGGCGAGCAGCAGTGGTCCGTGGCTCACAAGTTCGTCTCGGCAATCCGTGCCATCTCCGCCGCGAAATGCGCCATCATGGTGCCCAAGTACGCGGAGAAGTTTCCGGCGAACGGAACGAAAGTTTCCGGTTTCATCGATGTTTGGTACGTATTCACATGGGATTCCATTCCATTCGAGTGATTATTCTAGGTGGGTGGTTCACGACGGAGGTCTTCTGATGCTGCTTCCGTTCCTGCTCCGTCAACACAAGACGTGGAAGAACACGACTGTTCGGCTCTTCGCAATTGCTCAAATGGAGGATAACAATGTTCAAATGAAAACCGATTTGGAGAAGTTCCTGTACCATTTGAGAATCGACGCCGCCGTCAATGTCATTGAGATGGTGAGCCACTGTTTCACTTTGCACTTTCGACTTTCTTCCGTTTCCAGACCGACTCTGACATCTCCGACTACACGTACGAGCGGACGATGAAGATGGAGGAGCGCAATCAGCTGCTGAAGAATTTGAACAAGTCGGATCGCGAGAAGGACATTCAGAACCATCTGGAAGTGGTGACCCGCGAGAGGAAGCTGAGTAGAATCAACGAGGAGGCGGTGAGTAACCGAGAAGGGATGGCTTCGAAGAGTAGATCATTTTCAGCCAGCTGTGATTCCGGAGCAACGTAACTTGGAAGCGGTGAGCGAGGAGCAGGAAGACGCGAAATCCGAGCATACCGCCGAGAAGATTGAGCACAAGGGAGTGCGATTCTCGGACGATGAGGATGCCAAGGAGGTGAGCCTATGGTCCCAGATCACCCGTTATCCCAGTGTTCCAGGTAAAGGTCGGTAACGGAACCCTGGAGAGAGATCGAGAGGAGAGACAACGAAAGCGGCGATACAATGTGCACAAAATGCACACGGCTGTCAAGTTGAACGAGCTGATGCGGCAGAAATCGAGCGACGCGCAGTTGGTGTTCGTCAATCTTCCAGGACCTCCTGACGCGGATTCGGATTCTTATTGTGAGTGCGGCCAGGTGTTCTTGTGGCTCTGTCGACAAGTAGTCACAATGGCCAGTTGTTAAATTGTTCCGGTTTCAACTAGTCATGATATGGCAATGTGATAGGAACCGAGAATAATTGGAAGCAATGGTTCTTCGAAAGATCTTTATTTTGAGTGCGGAGCTCTCTTTCGAGCTCCTTTGGCTCCCATGTGCTCCATGAACCAGTCGCAAGTAGATCAAAACTGTTCAAACCAATCAGTCTCGGATGGCATATTGAACAACCATTTGTAGCCGAATCACTTCACTCATTTCTGAAATTTCAATTTGAGCTAGAATTCCAAAACATCATGATTCATGAATCAATTTTTTTCTCAAATTTTTCCCGGTTTCAACTAGTCATAAATTGGTACCGATAGCTGGAAAGCTTGATTCTTGTGTGTGACAATCGGAAAAAAGCTCTGAAAGACTTCTAATTTCCCTCGAGAAAACCTTCGAACCTCTTACTATTTTTCAAGATAGACTAATCAAGCACACAAAAGCGTAATGGAACACATGACTACACTTGTCACTAAAACATCGTAATGAAACAGAAATAACCCGTTCTGTTCAGTTCAGTCTAGAAGTGAGCTTTATCAAGCGGCTGAGATGAGTAGAAAGAACGGTGTTTAGATGTACTAAACCATGACCAGTTGAACATTTTTAGCTGAACATGATTTTGGAACAGTGTCGGCCGATTTAGTAGCTTATTTTTAGATTCAACTACAGTACCTGTGAAGAGGTGGACCTAGAATTAGACTTCTTCAATGAGGTGTTCGTATTCCGAGGAAACCTCAGAGATGCCAGAAAGCGCACTGAACGCCTTAATCGCTGATCAAGAATCATTATATCTCGAGATTGATAAGAGATATCAAAAAGTTGTCAATAGCAAATTTGTAGATCATATTATATGTTTCCAGCGAAGTGGCGCGACAGCGACGCGTGGGAGGAATCGGGTCTCGCCACGGGAACATGAAATGTTTCGAAAATCGATATGCGCCTTTAAAGAAACTACGGTAGATCGTACCTCAAAGTTCAAAGGCGCATGTCGATTTTCGAAAAATTTCATGTTCCCGTGGCGAGACCCGATTCCTCCCACGCGTCGCTATCGCGCCACTTCGATGGAAACATATAATAGGACTACACGTTTGCTGTTGACAACTTTTTGATATCTCTTATCATTCTCGAGAGAAAATGGTTCGATCATCTATCTTTCCTTAACCGACACGAACAAAACTAGGAGAACCTCCAAACCTCCAAACTTCATCCTCAAAATGAAACAGAAACCCTCTCCAATTTGCAGACATGGACTTCATCGACGCACTGACCGAAGGCCTCGAACGCGTGCTTCTCGTGCGTGGAACCGGCGCCGAAGTGGTGACCATCTACTCGTAAACCCCCCTCAATTCTCTATCTTCTCCTTCTCCTCAACAGGTTGTCCATATCTTTTTCTCACGTTTTCTCCCCGTTCACACCCCCTCTAGAAGATATATCGATATTTTGTCTCCGAATATAAGTTCCGTTTTGCCAAGAAGCCCAACTCAACAGATACCATCTCATTTTTCCCCTCTCGTTTCTCGATTTTGCTCCCTATTTGTCACAGTTTCCCTGTCTTCTTCCCCCCAGTTCCAACCCATCCCCCCGTCCCCCCGTCAACGAGTTCTCTCTTTCAGTTTCCTCCTTTCCGTCGTCTAGATATATATTTCAGTTCTCCTCTACTTATTCTCTAGTGTCCCCGCACCCTCCCCAATCATTGTAATTATCACTTTTCGTCTGATTTGCATGACATCGAATTTTGCAAAACACACACACACACGACGTTCGGTTTGTTCAACTCCTTCATGCCACATACAAAAACAACAACAACTCTCTGTTGCTCTCCATCTTTGAATTAATAAAAGATTTTTCGAAAAAAAAAGGATCACTGTTTCGTTCTGGGGCCTAATTCACATGTTAACTGAAGAACAACTGATGAAGGGAGGTCTAGAAACGACGAGTTTCGAGATTTTGAGAAGAAGGAGTTTACTAGGCCACCGGCAAGTTCACTGTTCCGGAAGACGATAGACGAACTGGCCGGAACGGTAGAGACAGACGAAAGCCAGAAAATTGGCATTTGTTACCATTTTTGATTTGAAAAAGGCGATTTTCATCGAATTGTGAAACAGTTTTTTAAAACTCATTCTTGGTCTATCTCCATGTTCATTTATCAATTATTCAAAAGAAAATCCAGGTATAAAAACGCAATTGTGTTGATTTCGACTAATCACTCGACACCTCGAGACCACTTCCAATCTCTCCACTTCCGTCGTCAATCACGACTTCCTCGGGAAAAATCGACTGCATAACTTCCTTTCGAGTCGCAACACGGTAGATCAGTGAGTGTCCCTTGCCGTTTGGTCTGGAATGAGTAATTGGATTGGAGGGGGAAATCCCTCAGTCAACTCACAGAAACTTGCGCTCGACCATGAACTTCTCTCCGTCTCCAGTGAGAATGATCCCTTCGAAGAGGCCATTGATGACGTCACCGTCGACTGTGGAGTTTGGTTGATCTGAAAGGAGACAGTTTCAGATGCTCGGACCCCCATCTGCAAAACCTTCCAATCTCCCTTGCCACGAAGCGCCTCCATCTGTAAACTGTGCATCCGATCCCTCCTCCTCCTCCTCCTGACTCTTCACACAACTCCTCTGCAGCCTCAACGGAAAATCCCTTCCGTAGGCGTGGAAGTTGAAACTGGCGGATTCTGTGCAGCAGTTGGTCAACGGCTCATCGTCGGGATCCTCGTTGAACGAGTACTCGACAGGCGAGTAGTTGAGCAGTTCGTGCTCGAATGGAATGAATGCGGCTGGAACTAAGATAGATAATATGAGAACATTATTGAAATGAAAATGAGAGACAAGTAGTTTACCTTTAACTGAAACAGAAATAAGGAGAATAGAGATGAGCGAGAGGTTCAGCAACATCGCGACGAGTACCTTGCAAAAGAAGTGGGGATGGGAGGGGAAGGAGAGGACCCGCCACTATCTAGATGACCTTCTGAGAACAGGGAAGGTCCCTCGGACGGCGGCAATTAAGATGCGGCGGCCGTAAAGAACAGGTCCGTAGAGAACAGTTTTGGAACAATAATGCGCTATTTATTGGTGTCCAGTGATGTTGAAAGGCCGAATAAAACGAGAGAACTACTGTTTCACCAATGCTCCTTTTTTCGATGCTCAATGAGAGATTCATTAGGATGACCTCATTATTCCATGTTAAAGAAATGCATAAATTTATTATCTATAATAGAAGGCACAGTACAAATGAAAGAGATCAATCACTTCTCATTCCAAGAAACCCGTTTTCTCTTCTGTTCTCACTCATTCCCTCTTGCTCTTCTTCTCCGCACCAACTCCTCTACACTTGCCAACCGCCCACTTCAGAACCCTATAAGACACGTAAACCACCAGCAACACACTCAACAAAGCAATAGAGATAATGTCGAGGAAGTAGTAGACGATGTACGACTGCTGTCTTCCGTAGTTGTCCAACGAGGGCAACTTTCCGAACCTGGCCGCGAATTCCACGTACTTGACGAGTGTCTCCTGGGGATTCGTCGGCTGGTTGTTGAGCATCTCGGCGAGTCTCTCGGCGTTCTTCTTGTAGCTCGGATCACTGAGAACTTGCTCGATGGTCTCTTGAACGAGCTTCGGATCCGCCAGATCGTCCTTGACAAGAACTGCGGCTCCTCCGTGCCTCTTGAGCATCTGCGCATTTCGGGATTGATCCGCAAAGAGGGGGATCTGGAAAGTGGGCATTTGGATAGGGTAGACTATGTACTTGTGTCTCAGTCGCCTTTAAAACTCACCATAACCGCCGGTTTTCCCATCATGGCCAGTTCCGTGGTACTTCCGAGTCCTCCATGCGTCAGGAACACATTCAATCGAGGATCCCCCAGCAACTCATTCTGCGGGAGCCAATCCCCCAGGTAGACGTTGTCAAGACCCTCTGTCAACTTGTCACTGACGTCTTCGTACTTCCAGATGAACGTGGTGTCTGACATTGACTTGAACACTTGCAGCAACGACTTCTTGAACTTCTCCGGCATGTCCATCGATCTGGCGTTGGATCCGAACGAAATGAACACGTTCTTCTTGCGGATGTCCAGAATCTTCGACCACTTCTCTTTGAGTTTCAGTGATTTCTTATCAGTCTTCACTGATAGCCCTCCAACTGGAACTATCTTATCGAACGTTGGAGCCGGGAAATCGAGCAGCGGGATCTGATTGGTGAAGAGGAAAGAAGCCTCGGGGAGTACTTCCCTCCAGCTTCTCCACGTCGCGTTGATTTCCTTCGAAACCTTCGCGTCGGCGTCTCCAATGAAACTGAAGAAGTATCGGCCGCCGGCGTACTGGATAAGGTTTATGAACCGCTGGAACATCGTCATCCGGTTTCCATAAGCCGAGAAGACTCCGGGGTTGTAGCTGAGAGCGGCCGGTTGTCCGATGACGTCACTAACATGGTCCATTCGACTGCACGAGAGTGCCGCCACGTGGGCACGGATGTTAACGGCTTCGAAGAACTCTGAAATGAGAATTGAATGGGGAACAATACACAACACAAACCATAGGCACACGTATCAAATGGCTCTGTGACTGCCAAATCAAAGTTCTCCGCCCTTATCTTCTCGAGCAACTCGTTATCAGAAAGCACTCTTCTGCACTGCGAACTGAACGTTTTGGCCATCACTCCGACTCTCTGAAAGATAAGAGATAACGAGTGATAGCTGCAGAAGTGCTAACTTTGATCAAATTCAACGGATTTCCAGTGTCAACCACCCACGTGTTGGCCATGAACTTGGTCCTCATTTTTGAGAATTCGGCGACTTCGTCAGTGGAATTGATGAAGATCACGTTCTTTGTGGATTTCAGAGAGGTTTTCATGGTGAAGCCGAAGTCTGGGAACAGAACTGTCTGGAATTACAGACAAGATTAAGAGAGGGGTCAGAGAGCCAGAAGACGTACCACATTGTGTCCAGCATCCGTCAAAGTATCCGCAGCCGCAGCAAGGAACTTCACATGACTATGGCCGTAGAGGTTCGTGTAGAACAGAATCTTATAGGCACTCACGGAGGAGACAAGGAGTAGAAGGGGAAGTAGGAAGAACCTCATCTGAAAAAGAAACGAGAGTAGAGAAGACTGTTTATTCCTCTCTCTCCCCCCGTCTTCCGATTCCCCTTTTATAACAAATCAGCAAAAATTGAGCCGAGTGGTCGATGTTTCGCAATTGGGGGAAGAGACGCAGACGGAGAAAGGAACTGTTGATGATGTGCGAGTTCGGGGAAAACGAAGCGACAGTCACAAAAGTGTCCGAAGGAGAGAGTTCAAAGTAACAAAAAGGAGGGAGAGTGCACACAAATCAGAGAAATCGAGGAGAGTGATGAATGAAACAATGTAACCTCTTCACCCCCAAGATGAAACTAAAAAACACCCGTTCCCTCCAGTCTAGAAGTGAACATTCTCGAGTGTCTGAGATGAGTTGAACGGTGTTTGGACGTACTAAACTATGACCAGTTTAACATTTGTAGCTGACCGTGAGTGTGGAAGGCCGATTTGGTGATTCTCAGAGCCGATCGTAAACTAAATGAGGTGGACCTAGAAATAGTAAACAAGACGATGAACAATTCTTCTTCCCAGTTGACAAAAAGCGCACTAAACTCAGAAGGAACAGATTTTTGATATCTCTTAACACCTCCGAGAAATCAGTGAAAGTGTGGGCCTCACTCAACCCGAGAACACGTGTCAGAAAATGCCAAAAAAGTCAACTTTTGGAATATTGTTTTCTGTGAAATTTTCACAAATGCGTCATGAAATTGGTTCCTACAATCAAGTTTCAGCATCAAATAATAAACACACACTAATTTCCTGGACATTCAGTGGGCTCTCTTCTATTCTCCCTCCCTCCCTTTTTTGAAAGTCATAGGAAGGGTAGTTCTTGGATTTTCGTCGAGTTTTCGAAGATAATTTTAAGATCTCAGAATGTGAATCATTCATTAATTTCTAGATCGATACGATTTGAGCAGTACTTACCTTGGATTTCAACCTCCAGGCTACCCATTTCCAGTGTTCTCTGACCCGTGTTGAGTGTTGAGTGGGCATCACATTGATATCTCGAAAGTGATGTCGTGTACCTGACTCAATCGTCTAACATTCCTTCTCTGACTCTCTTCTTATCTCTCTTCTAGTTCCACTGATAAGGCCCACGTGAAAGGACTGGTCAGCGCCAGTTCCGAGAGTCTCTTTTGGAGACTCTCGCCGGTAGAGTAACTCTTTTAGGAACTCTAACCTTTCTCTTGAATAAAGCATGTGATACAATCACTGCACACTGAATGGGAGACTTCCCTAAATGTCAATGACAACTGCTACATCATGAGGGACCCCTGTTGAAGGAGACGTCCAAAGACGGATCTCTACCAGGGAAGTCCCACCCTATGACAGTGATAAGAGATATCGAAGAACGTTCAACTGCAAAAATGGTTCCCAGGACACGTTCTTTCGAGCTATGTAACTCATTTTCAGATTGAATAAAAGTAAATGAAAATTTGAAAATTGGGCCTCACTAAAAATGCAATTTTTGCCGTAAATGATCGGTTACCCTGGGTTTTTTTTATCATGACTGTGATTCACAACTACCAAGGAACCCTGCCCACATTTGTAGTGTTATCATCTCATTTTCCCAAAACGTGATCAAATTCAGAAAAGGGGTCCGCTGAGATCGGTCCATTTTCTGATATACTGCAGTGAGGTCAATATCGATAGGAACACCCCCTTTTTGGAGTCTCATGAAAAAACTAGAAGAGATATCAAAAATCTGTGAGCGCAGTTCGATTTGGAAAACAAAATAACCCCGGGAGCGGAATTTACTTGTTCCAATCATTCTCCCTGACCCCCCCCCCCCCACTCACGAAATGGACCATATTCAGGCGGTCAATATCGATAGGGTCATCTACCAAATTTTAGTTTTCAGTGCTATTTTCAGCGCGGAGGTGTCAGAAGAAATGACTATTTGTGTTTATTTAAACGTTTCTTATCCGTTTCACATTGTTCCCGACCTATTCCGTTACAATCGAACTCAATGAATGTCCTAATCCGGGCCGATCGGACTTCGAGAGAAGAAAGTACTCAAGATAAGCTCAGATGTGCAGGTATTACATATTTGCTTGCGCAGATGTTGTCATGTTGAACTGGACACTTCTAACTATTGTTTTGGCAATCCAGTAGGTATGACTCCATTATAATGTTCCCAGGTTGATTAGATTGATACCACGTCATTATTCCATGTTTACTCAAAATTTCAAAGAAACACATTCATTTATTATCTATAATAGAAGGCACAGTACAAACGAAAGAGATCGATAACTTCTCATTCCAGAAAACCCGTTTTCTCTTTTCTTCTCACTCATTCCCTCTTGCTCTTCTTCTCCGCACCAACTCCTCTACACTTGCCAACCGCCCACTTCAGAACCCTATAAGACACGTAAACCACCAGCAACACACTCAACAAAGCAATAGAGATAATGTCGAGGAAGTAGTAGACGATGTACGACTGCTGTCTTCCGTAGTTGTCCAACGAGGGCAACTTTCCGAACCTCGCCGCGAATTCCACGTACTTGACGAGTGTCTCCTGGGGATTCGTCGGCTGGTTGTTGAGCATCTCGGCGAGTCTCTCGGCGTTCTTCTTGTAGTTCGGATCACTGAGAACTTGCTCGATGGTCTCTTGAACGAGCTTCGGATCCGCCAGATCGTCCTTGACAAGAACTGCGGCTCCTCCGTGCCTCTTGAGCATCTGCGCATTTCTTGATTGATCCGCAAAGAGGGGGATCTGGAAATAAAGAACACTAGTGGGGTTTGGTTTCAGAGACTCTAGAAGTGAATGGATAGGGTAGACTATGTACTTGTGTCTCAGTCGCCTTTCAAACTCACCATAACCGCCGGTTTTCCCATCATGGCCAGTTCCGTGGTACTTCCGAGTCCTCCATGCGTCAGGAACACATTCAATCGAGGATCCCCCAGCAACTCATTCTGCGGGAGCCAATCCCCCAGGTAGACGTTGTCAAGACCCTCTGTCAACTTGTCACTGACGTCTTCGTACTTCCAGATGAACGTGGTGTCTGACATTGACTTGAACACTTGCAGCAACGACTTCTTGAACTTCTCCGGCATGTCCATCGATCTGGCGTTGGATCCGAACGAAATGAACACGTTCTTCTTGCGGATGTCCAGAATCTTCGACCACTTCTCTTTGAGTTTCAGTGATTTCTTATCAGTCTTCACTGATAGCCCTCCAACTGGAACTATCTTATCGAACGTTGGAGCCGGGAAATCGAGCAACGGGATCTGATTGGTGAAGAGGAAAGAAGCCTCGGGGAGTACTTCCCTCCAGCTTCTCCACGTCGCGTTGATTTCCTTCGAAACCTTCGCGTCGGCGTCTCCAATGAAACTGAAGAAGTATCGGCCGCCGGCGTACTGGATGAGGTTCATGAATCGCTGTCCCATCGTCATCCGGTCTCCATGGGTCGAAAGGACTCCGGGGTTGTAACTGAGAGCAGCTGGCTGTCCGAGGACGTCACTGACATGATCCATTCGACTGCACGAGAGTGCCGCCACATGGGCACGGATGTTGACGGCTTCGAAGAACTCTGAAATGAGAATTGGATAGGTCTTCAACATCACATCACAAACCATAGGCACACGTATCAAAAGGCTCTGTCACTGCCAAATCAAAGTTCTCCGCCCTTATCTTCTCGAGCAATTCGTTATCAGAAAGCACTCTTCTGCACTGCGAACTGAACGTTTTGGCCATTGCCTCGACTTTCTGAAAGATAAGAGATAAAGGGTGATAGATCTATGAGGTGTTCACCTTGATCATATTCAACGGATTTCCATTGTCAACCACCCACAAGTTGGCCATGAACTTGGCCCTCATTTTCGAGAATTCGGCGACTTCGTCAGTGGAATTGATGAAGATCACGTTCTTTGTGGATCTCAGGGAGGTTTTCATGGTGGGGTCGAAGACTGGGAACAGAACTGTCTGGAATTACAGACAAGATTAAGAGAGGGGTCAGAGAGCCAGAAGACGTACCACATTGTGTCCAGCATCCGTCAAAGTATCCGCAGCCGCAGCAAGGAACTTCACATGACTATGACCGAAGAGATTCGTGTAGAAGAGAATCTTATAGGCACTCACGGAGGAGGCAAGGAGTAGAAGGGGAAGTAGGAAGAACCTCATCTGAAAAAGAAACAAGAGTAGAAAAGACTGGTCTTTTCCTCTCTCTTCCAATTCGTCTTTTATACCTCCACCACAAATCAACAAATTGTGCCGAGTGATGCAAACGGTCGATGTTTCGCAATTGGGGGAAGAGACGCAGACGGAGAAAGGAACTGCTGATACCGAGTGCGAGTTTGGGGAAAACGAAGCGACAGACACAAATGTGTCCGAGGGAGAGAGTTCAAAGTAACAAAAAGGAGAGAGAGTGGAAGAGAGGCAAATATTTGATCTCTTGTTTCAACTTTTTCACCGTTTCTTTGGAAAGAGTTGGGATCAGCAGATGTCCAGAATTCAGGGGTTCCGTCACCCCTTTTTCAACAGATCCTTGTTTTCCAGGTGCTCTGCCAATACACCTCTATGTCCCTTTTATCCTGATGTTTTCTGTTTCAAGCACTGCTCATCAAATGTCTTTTCTTCCGAACATAATATCTCTTCGAGAGACGCTATCCAACTGAGCCTGAGATAATCTGAAACTCTGGAACTTATCAACGATCTTTACCATCATTTGTAGATTGTGTTGTTTATCGTGAGAAACTGTCAATCACTCCTCTATCACTTCTTCTGACTATTCTGTGATTTGTGCACTTCTGAAGTTTGTGGTCGGCCTCTTCTTCTCCCATCCCCCCTCTTTTCTGCAACTGGTGTATGACATCGGACGTTTCTGTACACGCACAAACTACGGACAGTCGGGTGAGTGTTGATATCATTTCAGTTTCAGCGGTCAATTTTGAGAGCTGATTTTCAATCTTGCATTTTCCTAAAAACTCTTTGTCTAATCACCGATTTGTTATCTAGAACGAGACAAACGTTATGTGAAACGGTAACAAAAAAAATCAGAGGGATTTCTGGTTTCCAACTGATTCTAGGAACACTTCAAAATTCCAGTCCCCACAAATCATGATATCTCGAGATTGATAAGATGTATCAAAATGTTGTCAACAGCAAACTTGTAGTCCTAGTTATGATCTACAAGTGGGCAGTTGGTAATTTTTTGATATCTCTTATCAATCTCGAGATATAATGATTCTCCGGTAGAGCTCTGGAACCATTTCGATGGCATCCGATAGTCGATTGTGGTATAGGAACCATTTCCCCCCAATTCACTGTTTTCATGAAGACCTCTTTATTATTCAATTCAAACACATTTCGATCCTCAAATGATCTCACTGGCGGGCACATCGCGAATCTTCTCCGCAGTGATCTGCTCGAAGTTCTCCCACGGCTTCTCCCAGATCGACACCTTGTAAATGGCCCTGCTGCCTCCCTTTCTGAACTGACAATTGGCCGCGGTCACTTCGGACACTTTGAGCGATTTCTGACACGAAGACTCGCCGACCAGCACTTCCAGTTCGGTGTTGGTCCCGGCGACCACTTGAGTACGGGCTTTTGTCACCTGAAACCGAGTATGCAAAAACGAAAAGTGGTTTTTCAGTACTCACATCTGACTGCCTTGAAAAAAAAAAAAAAATTTTTGTTTTGAAAAAAAAAAAAACATTTTTGTTTTGAAACAAAAATGTTTTAAAGAATGCAGTTTTTTGCAGTTTCAAGGTGAGAATACAGCTGTGCTATATTACGCAATGTCCGTTATCGTAATCATGATTATTTCAAATACGAAACGAATTAACTCTCCTCACTCTTTCAGAAAGTCAGTTCATTTGAAGAACTGCTCTACTTGATGGTGTGTCCTTTCAATTTCAATTTGTCGCATGTTTTTTTCTCAAATTCTATCAGCTATTACTGTCAAAACTCTATTCTAACGGCCCTCCATATTGCCGATTCTCAATTAAATTTCATCACATTCTGTATGTGACCTCGGAGTTTTGAATGTTCTTCTCAGAGATTCACGAATTCCCAAGGAAAAATGACCAGTGTGAATCGAAAAACCGAAAACAATTTCGGGGAAACAGAGAAGAAAATCGAAATGAAATGGAACTGACAAAAAATAAGGCATGCCGTTGAGTTTTTACGGTTTGTTGTGCTGGTTTTGCCTAACTTCAAGGACAGATCCACAAATGTCCAGTGAACGTTCAAAGTTCCCTTTCGTTCAATCTACATGGACTTTCCGTTTCGAAGGACAATTGAAAGCAATAACTGATAGCAATATCAATCAGTAGATAAAACTTTGAAAAACACTACATAATACCAGAGACAAAAATTAAAGTCAAATTTTAAAACCACAACAAAATATCAGTGTTCCTGATACTTCAATGATTGATAAAAGAACAGACAAACTTTGAATGAAAGTGAAGATAGTGCCATCTCCTGGTTCAGAAGGTGCTATTTCAAAGTGAGACTATTCTGAAGTCTTTTTCCTCTCAATTGTTCTCAGTTTCAAAGTAAAAACAAAGTTCTATCATTTTATAGAAGTTTGTTCTTTTTTTTCTGTCAGGCTCATTTGCTAATACCGGAGAAACGTTCCAAAGGCTTACTCGGGAGCACGTGTAAAGAAATCGATATCTCTTTTTGATAAGATACTTATGTTAGTATCTCTAGCAATGGAAATGATCAAACTACATCCATTACGACATGATTCTTTGGAATTTCTACTGCAATGACGTCTCCCAAAAAATCTCACTTTAATCGGAACAAAATACGCCTTTCCAGTGTTGCCACTGTTGATTTCCGGAGCTGACTTCCACGCTTTTCCCTGAAAGGGACTATCAGTTTATCACTTGTCTCCATCCACTCACAGCGTACTCGACAGGGTTCGAATCACTGAATCCACCGGCCAATCCGACGGTTTCAACGGATTCGAATAAGGAGAGAAACGTCAGAAGGAGGAGGGTAATGGGGAGATGGCGAAGAAGTAACATAGTTGTATGAAACTGGGGTGAAACGGGAACTGAGAATGAGAATGAAGACGAAGAAGAAGACGATGGCAAGTTGGCATTTGTTAGTTTGTTGATTGAAACTGTGTAAAGTGGAAGAGACGGCCGTGAGAAGAAGGCGAATGATAGGAGAGAAGAAGGAAATATCGATTTTCCCCCGCATTTGAGAACGAAATCGAACAAGGAACACATTGAAATGGTTCATTTTTGATGGGGAAATATTTAATCGAAACAAAGATGATATTGTTTCACTGGCCGAAGCAGAGACATCAAACGTTCTGCTGTTTTGCTGCAAGGCATACTCGGCAAAAGTTTGGCGGATTTGCCGCAGCAAATCGGCGGATTCGCGGCAAAAGTGGGCGGGGTTTAGCAGAAAGATGCGCAATTCGATGAGACACAGAGAAGAAGAGAAATCGGCGGAATCGCCGCAGAAGATCGGCGGATCCGCGGTAAGAGCTTGTAGAAAGTACGGCGACGGGCGGAACCCGCGAGATGTCGGGCCATGCGAAAGGTGACCTCTGGCAGTTGCCTCAACCTCCATCTCGAAACACACTCAAGTTCAGGCCTCTCGAAAGAGAAAGCCGAAGAACTGTATATTTTGGTTCCGCTCGCCCACTGACGTTGCTACGCCAGGTGAAGCATTATATTCTTGCACTCCTTTTTAAGATGTCTCAAACGAAGAAACCATTCCTTTTTTTGGTTGCTGTTAACCTCGCTCGGCGGATCCGCCGCAAGGAATCGGCGGTTCCGCCGCAACGAATCGGCGGATCCGCCGCATTCCGCGGCGATTTTGCCGATTTGCTGCGGCGGATCCGCCAAACTTTTGCCGAGTAGCAACTCTGCGAATAACTTCAATTTGGTCCAGACAATAATAATAAACAGCAAAACAGGAAAGAATACCGAACAGAAGTAGTCTCATTTGAAACACAATCCAACTATCGGAACCCAGCACTCGATGCATCCTGTCCCTAACACGTCCCCGCATCCGATTCTCTCTCTGAACGCACTTCGATCACCTTCTTCTCCATCTCCTTGATCTGTTTTATCGTCTGTTCGAGGATCTGTTCCTCAGTTGCCGTTGGGCCCAATCCGAGTCTGATGGCGAGTTTTTGAAGATGTTCGAGTTCCTGCTCGGGAAATTTTCGGCACGTTTGCCGGCAGGAATCGGCACGTTTGCCGGCAAAAGGGGCGGAGCTTGCTCAGAAATCTGAGAAATTTTATCGAGCGAGTTCAGAAAATATTCGGCACGATTGCCGGCAAAACTCGCCACGCCCCTCTTGTACAAAGTACGACGACGCGCGGAACCCGCGAGATGTCGGTCCATTCGGATAGTGGCGTCTCGCCTTTTTCAATATCCCAGTGTAATTTACGAAAAAGAGCCGAATTTTCGAAAGAAAGTGTCGAAGTACTGTACTTTTTGGATCCGCTTGATGAGGGCCGTTAGTAGGCACGATTAATCAAGTTTTGACTATCCCAGTTACTGTTTTCACTCCGAAATCCGAAATTCTCTCACGCCAATTCTTGTCGACGGCACAAAATCGGCACAGAATCGGCAAAAGTCGGCACGTTTGCCGGCACGATTCGGCACGTTTGCCGGCAGGATTTGGGCAAAATTCGGCAAATTGCCGAATTTTTGCCGATTCCTGCCGGCAAACGTGCCGAAAATTTCCCGAGTGAAAGTGATTAGAATAGGGAAATGGATGAATAATGGAAATATACCTCCTCTGTGAGTGGTTGCTCTGGAGACATGTTGAGACGGAGTGGTTGGGAATAGAGAACGAGCACCGAATGGTGGATACTCCGACGACAACGAGGGGAGGTGGGCATATCGGACAGCTGTCCCAGATGGTCCAGTTGCTCTAATTTCAGCTAAAAAGGCTCTTCGCGAGGGTGACATGGAGACATCTGCTGAATTTGTGTTTTATTTTCGAAGCGAGCCAGATGTTCGGGGTATGCAGGAGCAGGTCTCAGGTCAATTGAGGACACTGTGTCCTGAGTGGAATATGAAGATCAGTTATGTATTATCGACGGAGATATCGTTTTCACAGGACAATCCGCGTAAACTTACTGTCTCTTCCTCGTGAAACCCGTTCATCCTTTCCTGCCAAGTGCACTGAAGAAATGGTAGATAAGATTACTTTCAGTAAACAGAACAACTCAATTTATTGATAGATGCACATTTTACGAGAGAAACTGTTCTAATTGGACAAACTATTCTCGCTACCCGGGAAAACTGTTTCAATCTTCGACAAAAACTCCAAAAGCCATGTGAACTTGATATATGCGTTACGTCGGTTTATGTCCCAAAGAAACGAACGATTGGAACTTCAAAGTGCTTATTTGAATCTAAAGTTTACACCCCTTCATCGTGTACTCATTATAGGTTCATAGGTAGTGGAAATAGAAAAGGTGTCTGAAACGGGAAAGTTCGCGATGAAATCACACTCAACAAAGAAAAAATAACGGATGTTTGTGTTGGTGGTCGGTTATTCAGGTAGAGAAAGGGAAAGAGTTCAAAAAGTCACAGCCATCTTCATAAGATCACATTTTCGAGAGGGTTACCGCAGATGATGTAATAGGGAAAGTTCGACACGAGACTAGACTTTCCTCACATGTGTGAGTGTTTTTTTGATCGCCACACGGCAGAGTCAACATTCCCTCTTTCCCTGCGACTCCACCCTCCGAAGCGGTCTCTTCGTGGTCGCTATCAACACACCTGTCCCGTCGTGCCTTGTATATAAAAGCACACAATCATTGAATGAGACACTTTTTGAAAATCTCTTACTGATTCCTACTTGCCTTCAATTGTTATCATGGTTCTTTCTGAGGAGCCAATTTGTGGTGGATTCTCGACACATAACCCTGCCGAGTACACGGTGAGTTGAGGATCCTTCAAAGAAGTTATTGAGTTGAAACTTTAGGGCCAAGCATGGAAATCAGTTCCTCAAATTAACGCCCAGAACAATGGAGACAACTACTTGGTTCCGATTAAGGTAGCGAACATTTACAGTTTCACTTGAACCTCTTCTGATCTTCTCTCCTGTTCTGGCCAATTATTTTGAATCCCTTCTCCAGGTAATCAGTGCCCAATCGCAAGTAGTCGCCGGAACGAACACAGAACTCGAAGTGCTGGTCGGAGAATCGACGTGTCAGAAGGGAGGATCCATCCAAATTTCCCAAATAAGTGCAGCCAATTGTCAAGTGAAACAGGGAGGTAGCCGCGCTATCTACAAGGTGTCCATCTACGAAGTTCCATGGGAGAACATCGAGGAGTTCACTGTCGAGAAGATCAGGGATGTGGCTGCCAACGAGAATCTCTAATTTGCAATGTTTCTTTGAAGTTGGATGTCTTTGAATATAAAGCGATCATTTGTATGTTTGAATCGAAATGCTGTCGTCCGAAGTGTGAATGAAAGCTCTAATCTCGACATGTGCTTCTTTCTCTTTTTCACATTGATTTCCGGTAAAACAGTCGTTGTCAGTTATTTTGGTAAAACAGTCGTTGTCAGTTATTCTTTTTTTTGAATATAATTGTTGAAAAAAAAATGGATTAATTGCTGGCTCTCGCGCTCATACTCATTGGCTCCGTGAAGCAGTGAAAACTTGTAATTGTAAAAGTAGAGCAAGGTTATCCATATAACGAAAAAGAGAAACAAAAAGGATCAAAAGTGCAAACAAGGAAATCATTGAAATGGTTCATTTTTGATGGGGAATCAACGGGAACAGTGATGATGTTGTTTCACTGGCCGAAATTCTCATCTTATTAAAGTTTTGGGACAGCAAGGCATAGCAACTCTGAGAATAACTTCAATTTGGTCAAGACAATAAAAATTAACAACGAAACAGGAAAGAATACCGAACAGAAGTAGTATCATTTGAAACACAATCCAACTATCGGAACCCAGCACTCGATGCATCCTGTCCCAAACACGTCCCCGCATCCGATTCTCTCTCTGAACGCACTTCCGACACCTTCTTCTCCATCTCCTTGATCTGTTTTATCGTCTGTTCGAGGATCTGTTCCTCAGTTGCCGTTGGCCCCAATCCGAGTCTGATGGCGAGTTTTCGAAGATGATCGAGTTCCTGAAAGTGATTAGAATAAAGAACTGGATGAATAATGGAAACATACCTCCTCTGTGAGTGGTTGCTCTGGAGACATGTTGAGACGGAGTGGTTGGGAATAGAGAACGAGCACCGAATGGTGGATACTCCGACGACAACGAGGGGGGAGGTGGGCATATCGGACAGCTGTCCCATTCCAGATGGTCCAGTTGCTATAATTTCAGCTAAAAAAGGCTCTTCGCGAGGGTGACATGGAGACATCTGCTGAATTTGTGTTTTATTTTCGAAGCGAGCCAGATGTTCGGGGTATACTGGAGCAGGTCTCAGGTCGATTGGGGACACTGTGTTCCGAGTGGATTAGCAGTTAGAAGATTAGAAGATCCTTTTTCACGGCTTCCTTCCTGAAAATCAGAATCGTGAGGTGCTGAGTCAATTGCCCAGCTGCACTTTTCCAGATGGTCTAGCACCATTTTCAGCTAGAATTGGGTTCTCGGTGAGGGTGACATGGTGACATCTGCTAACATGGTGTTTGTTTTCGAAAAAAACAGTCTATCAGGGCGAAACGACAGCTACCGAAAATATGTGTGAAAAAAAAATCACCTGTCTATGTAACAAAAGCTCTTCAAAAACATGTGAAACGGGAAAATTCCCCAAAAGACCACTAGAATTCGGAGAAGGTGGTGGTTGCTGAGGCTCCAGTGAAACAACCAACTCCTGTCCTAGATAAAGATCAAAAAGACATTGGATGCGTGTCCTTCGTGATATAATGTTGGGGGTTTGATCAAAAGATCACTGTGTTGTTCGTCGGGATCAGGGCACAAATCACGTCCAGATTCGCCATGATTTGTGACCGAACGGAACACGGCTACCACAGTTTGAGCCATATATAGTGTCCTGAAAACCTCCAGTAACTGACACAAGACTGGAAGAATACCCTCATTCATTCAGCATCATTCACACTCTCTCCTCGCTTTCTTTCTGTTCCTTAGCACTTTCCATTCCCCACCTTTAATCATTTCTCATTGATGTCATTCGAAAACATTTGTATTCTTGATCACCCCACCCGATAGAGTCCACTTCCTTCATCTCCTCCCACCCCCTCCCAATTGATCTCTTTGCGAACTCTTGCCTCGTGTGTTATTATATAAAAGCACACACTCGGCGGTGCGAATCATACATTTCCACAAATGCATCCTCTTCTGCTCCTTACAGTCGTTGCTCCGATGGTTCTCTGTGAGGAGCCGATGGCGGTGGATGGCGGATTCTCGAAACAGAACCCTGCCGAGTACACGGTGAGTTGTGCCTTTTCAAAGTGACATGGATGTGTGGAATGTTCAGAGCCAAGCATGGAAATCTGTGTCTCAAATCAACGCCCAGAACAATGGAGACAACTACTTGGTTCCGATTAAGGTAGGCAACTCTCACTGTTTCAACTGAACCTCTTCTGATCTTCTCATCTGTTCCAACCAATGATTTTGCATGCATTTCATTTGCTTCTCCAGGTAATCAGTGCCCAATCGCAAGTAGTCGCCGGAACGAACACAGAACTCGAAGTGCTGGTCGGAGAATCGACGTGTCAGAAGGGAGGATCCATCCAAATTTCCCAAATAAGTGCTGCCAATTGTCAAGTGAAACAGGGAGGTAGCCGCGCTCTCTACAAGGTGTCCATTCTCGAAGTTCCATGGGAGAACATCGAGAAGTTCACTGTCGAGAAGATCAGGAATGTGGATGCCAACGAGAACTTCTAACTTCTGAAAACTCATCTTTTATTTTCTCCTTTATAAGTCTGTTTTTCATTCGTTCTTTCCGTCCGCACACGTTAAGTCGACACACAAATGAATACGGTGAACAGCGTCGGAGAGGAAGTTAAACACGATTCGCCATTGACATCCGCGAACAGTGGGCAAGCGCTTCAGAAAACAGTCGTCTCGATCAACGCCACAGCACTTAACAAGTTATTTCATACATTCTTTACCATTGATTAAGCTTTAACGATATTTTGGCGTATCTGGCCCCGGGAAAGTAGGGTTTTGACCGAAATTTCAAAAGGGGGCTCATACTTTTGTTTTTTTCGAATTGCTGAAGGTTTGGGGTCCCTGGATGACCAATTATCATGAATATTTGCACCCAGGGGTTATTTTGTATTTTGAATCGAACTGCATTCACAGATTTTCACGAAAACTTCTGGTTCTCCCGATACATCAAAAGTCGGAGGGGGCTTATACTTATGAAGTTTAATGGAAAACCGTACTTACTCTTTGAAACAATAAGGTATCCGAGAGAAACATCGGGTTTCTTGGTAACATTTCCTGCGGCAAAATGTTCCGGAAGAAAACAGGTTTTGCGGAAAACTGAAACCTCCCAACTCTGATAGGAAGGTCATACGCATTTGTTGAAATTTCTCTTCTCTATCAATCTATCAAAAGTTTCGAATTGTAACTCGATCAACAAATCGAAAAATCAAGATTTTGGCGCCAAACCATCGTCAGAGTCGTCCACTCATTTTGACAAACAACTGATAAAAATTAGAAGAATAATCAGTTTTCCGTCGTGTGAATAGACTCTGATCGCATTAAAAGAGGAAGACTCTCGTATTGATAACACATTCGAAACGTCTTCTTCCACCTAGATACTCAAAGACACATTCAGAAGCGCCCCAAGGGGGATAGATAGCCATGTTCCTTCCCCCAATCTCTTTCAGTTTAACACTCATTCAGATTACGACGACTCTTGTGTTCCCGGCCAACCAACCACCTTCCTGTTCGCCTACTCCAATGATTTGGATGCTTCCGTGATTTCCAGTATCAAGTACTGGATTATATCCCAATTTGGGTATTACTCAGCTTACAAGAAGTTCACCACTTATGCGAATGTTCGTTTCGATTTGAAAGTACCGGAAGGCATCTCTTACACCAACAATTTGACGTCAGTTGTGACAGATTTCCGTGAGAAATAGATCAGAAGTTTCAGTGACTACGACAACTCGATCGTTTCCCATTACCCAGACCCGAAACTTGGCTATCAGGAGGACACAGCCGTGAGTGACGTGGCAACTGTTCTGAGAGTATGTTCAAGTGGAAACTCTATGGATAACCAGAACGTTGTACAGAAGTTCCTCGAGCACCGACCGATTTGTGGGGCATCTGTTCTCTTGGCGATCAAGAGAAACACCAATCGAGATGGTCTTTCGGACATCATTCGGCAACTTCAAAAGCACCACATCTATGTGTATTCTGTGGGAAGCACCCGAATGTTAGGTGGACCGTATTCCCAACCGATGTACGGAGTGACAACCAGCTCCAATGGAATGTACACTTTCACTGAAGACTCGAACTTTGGAGCGGTAAATCTATTTACTGTCTTTCAGGTTGAATCCTTACTGATCTTTCGTGACAAAAAGGGACCAAATCGGTACAGTAGGCCCTGAGAAAAGACTGTGGACAGCTTGTGGACCAGTTGGAGATTCCAGATAACCCACTACTACGTGTGGTTCCTGCTCGGCAACAACCCGGCCTACACAGACACGCTTGACGTAACACGAAGAGGAACCGTCGCAATGCGATCCATCCCCAGTTTCCCATCTTCGGCTCAAAGCATCATTGCGGTCACTGTCCAAGATTGTCGTATGTTAATGAGCCTCCCTCATAACCGCCCAACGTTTTCATTGCAGCTCTCAACGGTGCCTTCCAGTTTTTGACGCTGACTTTCGAGAGCTCGAAGGACTCGACTCATTTCAATATCACCGCTGCAATAATGGGAAATTTGGTATTTTTGTTAATGGGGCGTTGAAAGTACCTACCGTCGACTTTCTGGGTCGATCTGGTGGCGCTCAAAGTGCGCGTTTCGTCGTCCAGATTTTCCAGAGTTTCGCTGTCGACAGTAATCCTCAAAAATTCCAAAGTGTACAGAGTCTGCAGAGAACGGCGTCTGTGTTGAAACATGTTTTGCGCGTGAGACTCTGTACATTTTGGAATTTTTGAGGATTACTGTCGACAGCGAAAATCTGGAAAATCTGGACGACGAAACGCGCACTTTGAACGCCACCAGGTCGACCCAGAAACGCAACGCTACTCACTTTTAACGCCCCATAATAAAAAATGCGTTGAACTGTTTGTAATTAACATTCCAGGGTACAAGTTGGTGGGTTGATGTGCCTTTCGACGCATCAGTAGATCACCAATTGAAACTGGACTATGACTATTCAGACAATGAGCAATACCAAGTGGAAGTGACCATTTACACTAGAGGGTTAGTGCGCAATGCTCAGGAAGGCACCCACAATGATCGCTTTCAGAAGTGTGTCTACTTGGCCTCCATACTTCAATTAACACTTTTCTGGCTCTACTTCTACACGAATGCTTCAGCTTTCTGAGTTCTTCATTACTTGAATATTCTACTTTTCAACCTCTCATTGTGCACGTGGCAGTATTAAAAGTGCCGTTGTAATAAATTTTATAGGGCAACTTTAACTCATTCAATTCTGAAACACCTTCAGAAAATGAACGAACAAGTAAACCGCGGAGCTCAGTCTGTAGGGGCGGCGATAGCACAGGCTGGTTACTTGAATATTCAAAACGATTCATAAAAATATATATCCAAGTGATTACATGAAACAATTGAGTTTTTAGTTAAGCCAGTCGTATGATCACAGCATGGTTCTCTCCGTTTCGACAGCGGACAAACATCCGTCCCAAAAAACACCCGTTTCGAAAAACAGTCGTTTCCCTTCAATTCCAAGTTGTCGGATTGCGTTGCTCGCTATACGCCAAAACAAACTACACACACCGTGTCGAAAGTTATTGTGCATTTGTGATCTTTCGAACACATAGTCCGTTGTCATTTTCCGTTTACAAAATGTGATCGAAGAACTGATTAAGAGGGGGCCGCCTGGCACGAGAATCGGCATTCCGAAAGAGTGCTGACGTGTTGGCGGGCGGAAGTCTTTGAAAAACGGTTCTTCATGAGACAACGCTTCAGAACAGGAGACACAGTTTCATTAGTTGAAATTAAAAGTTTAAGGGGAAAAGGAATCATACAATTTCGATTACTCGTCATCTTCTTCACAGTAATTGGTCGAATCGCACGCAGCCACTTCACAGACATAGTACTGCGCCTCGCCTTTGTCCGTGTTCTGCCACCCGATCGCTTGAGCCACTGCCACCGTTTTCGTGGAATATGCCGTCGGGAAACCGGGAGACCATGCGTTCCAGCTCTCGAGCTGCAACAACTAGACAGTTACGATTTACCTGTAACTCACCATGACTTGTGATTGTCCAGTAGGTTGTTCCCAGTACCAGTTGTCTGTGGAGTATGAGAGCCCGATGAAGTAGTTGTACGGCGGTGTGAAGCCAGTGTTGTTCTGAACCAATCCTGAAATGCACCCCACTCCTCATGTTCCCTAATAGGCCGCCCACCCAACACATAGTCGTGCTTCGTCTGTGTGTGCTCATTGACCAGGTATCCGTTCTTCCAGAAGTTTCTGCACGAGAACTTTGCAGCAGTCCACGTCGCCTCGAGTGTCACTGGAATCAGACAGACACCGTACTTGAAATTGGCGACACCCTGCATCTGGAACCAGCCGTTCGGGCAGTAGCAGTTCACTGAAACATTGTGCTCTTTACAAATGGATCAACAGCTCGGAACCTTGCAACATAGTGGTTCGCAGCTCGTTGACAGTGTTGTGGTGTCTCAGGAAACTGTAGCCGGGAGTGGCGATGGCAGCGAGTTTCTCGTTGAAGATCTTATCTTCCTCCGGAGCCCACGCTACCGTGGCGATTGCAATCCCATCTTGTTTGAGACGTTTGGACAGTGGCAACGGGTCCATGGATCGACTGACACTGGAATCTCTCGAGCAACTTCAACAATATCCAGATCACTCACTCATAAGTCGACGCATAGACTATGATAAGCTTCTTGTAATGATCCCTGTCCGTGCTGAAACTCTCGTTTTGGAGCACACTTCCAGCAAGACCGAGCCCTGTTTCAAGGAATGACTCCTCTGTATCAGAGACTCTTTTCAGAGAAGACCCTACGAAATGTTTCAGTTTCTCAACAGAATCGAAGCTGTTCAGGTTGGCTATCTCCGCGGCATGCTCGTTGTAAGTTACTAACCCCACTCTTGTTGTTCTCGGTTCATCCGGTTGGATGCCCATTTGTAGGTCTTCCACAAAAAGGGAGGAGATGTCAGAAGCTACCTGAATTCAAAGACTTGTGTCCCATTGTCCAAGAGACACTCACGGCCTGCAGTCCGTCATCTGTCATTCCCTTCGAATTGTCCACCACTATCACAATGTCCAACCACAACTTTGTCAGATCCTCTCCGCACAGTCTATCCGCGTATCCATTGTTACACGATGCTTCTGAATATTCTGAAAACTTGAATTCACATGATTCATCTAAACTAAAATCTCACCAATCGCATGAAACGCCCACACCAAAATGACCAACACAAATCGCATTCTGTTTCCTCGGGAAGAGTTTGATAACATTGACCGATCGGTTTTATATGGAGGATGATGCTGACTATCAGTGTTGACCACGGACGATTACGTGACGCGTTTTTTGAAAACGTCGTGCGGTGCACCGGAAACGAAACATCTTGTCTTTGTAGTGTGGACTTTCAGTGTCTTCATTCGGAAAAGTCATTAATCAACTCGATCTCTTGAACTAACTTAACGCCCACGAATCACGCACGGAAAACTACAAACTCAGCGAAAATGTAACCGGGCGTTGGCGGAAATTTCGATGTTTCGCAAGTGAATTATGAATATTTGACACGTTATCAGTGGACTGATAACGAGGAGGATGCTCCGTATAAAAGATACCGAGTGGGAGGCAGTGGACAGTCAGTGCTATCAGAAGAAAACTGAAATGTCGCTGAAAGTGGCGATGTTGATTCTCGGCGCAATTGGTAACAAACCGAAGGTAACCAGATGACTATCGACTCGTTTCAGCGTGTTCCGCCAATCCAGTGAGGACTTCGAACTGCAATGACAACGGAGGCGGTGGGTACACGGATAGACTGTGCGGAGAGGATCTGACAAAGTTGTGGTTGGACATTGTGATTGTAGTGGACAACTCGAAGGGAATGACTAACCGAGGACTGGCTGCTGTGAGTCGATTCGGGCGGATATCATCGAACACTGTCTTTTCAGGTATCCGCCGATATCTCCTCCTTGTTCGTCGACGGTCTCCAATTGGGAATCTCGAGTTCCCAGCCGAGAACCACTCGAGTTGGTATTGTGACTTACAACAGTGGGGCGACTGTGGCTGCCGATCTGAACGAGTTCAATTCGGTCGAAGAGCTCACCGAAGGAGTGTACTCTATACTTAACAAAGTGTCCGATGTCTCGCTCTCTTACCTCCAAACGGGACTCCAGGCGGCCGAAGAACTGCTCGAGAAGCAGAGTTTCAACACTGACCGTGATCATTATCAAAAACTCGTCATCGTCTACGCATCTGATTACAAGTGGGTCTTTCCGGAAGTACAGTACTCATCGTGTGTTCAGGGGAACCGGCCAATTGGATCCTCTTCCGATCTCGAAACGACTCAAGGAGTCGGACATCACCATCGCCACAGTGGCCTACGGACAGGACAACGACGACGGTTTCTTGAACAAACTCGCCCAGATCGCCAGCCCCGGGTACAGTTTCACGAACAAGGAGAACACTGTGGGAGAGCTGAGGGCGTGCATGGTGCAGGTGAACTGCTACTGCCCCAACGAGTGGTACCAGATGCGACAGAGCTTCTCGAACGCCAACTCATTCCGTTACGGAGTGTGCATGATCCCGGTGACCCTGCAGGCGACATGGACTGCTGCAAAGTTGGCATGCAGGAACTATTGGAAGAACGGATACCTGGTGAATGAGTACACACAGACGAAGCATGACTATGTGTTGGGTAGGGAGAGTACTGTTGCAGTTGACACGCCATTCTATTCCAGAAGTCGTCAAGAACAACACCTACTTCACACAGCCCTACACTTACTTCATCGGACTCTCGTACACCAATGGAAACTGGTACTGGGAACAACCCGTCAATCAGGCAACTCTTCTCGTCAGTCTTTCTCATCTTCTCTTTCATACAAACTACTTCGTTTTCAGCTCCAAAACTGGAACGACTGGAATGCGCAGTTCCCGACGGCCTCCTCGACGAAGACCGTTGCCATGTCTGTCCAATACTCTTCGGCCATCTCGACCGGATGGGAGAACATCGAAAGGAACGTCGTCCAACGATACGTCTGCGAAACGGCCGCGTGTGATTCGACAAACTACTGCGAGAAAGAAGACGATTGAACTAAATTAATGAATTCATTCGAAAGTTACTGATGTTTTTAAGTATCGATGTATGTGTATGTGAGATGAAGGTTGTTTCTCATAATGTGTTCGTTAAGTCCGTTCTAACCACGACCCGCGGTTTTTCCACCCTCTACTACCGGATGCCATTGAATTGGCCCCACCACCATGGAGAGCTCTGCCCGTTCATTGGATGGCTGGCGTGTGTCCCAAGAAATGAACATGCACCTCTTATTCTAACGTCACTTATTGTTTCGGCTGCTTGGTGACCTCGCTGATTTCTCGAATTCTAGAAGAGCGCTGAGCATGCAGAGATATCCATTTCAGGTTCTGATGGGTGCTCCGAAATGAACACGCAGAGGATATTCTAATTCTCATGTCACTCATCACTTGGTTACTTAAAAATGATCGTCTCGAAAAAAAGCGAAGAACTCACCAAACACATCGATTCGAACGACTTCAATGCGTCTCGTGAGCAGAATTCTCGCAAACTGAGCAGCCCAGAAAGTGTTAAATAAAGAGCCTTTCGGGTGTACGATAGTGGTCACCAACTCGCTACAAACTGTAATTTCGAGGAAGGTCCTGTTGATTCGGATCTCGATGAAGTCGAAATACCATCTGTCCAAAACGTGCTCCCAGGCGGCCATCATGAAGTACGGGTCTCTGCGCAACTGTTTGCTCACTTCCACCGTTTCAAAAATGTACGGTTCTCCAGTTTTCCGGACAGCTTCCGGCGTCTAACCTCCTATCAAATGGGGCCGCCAGAATATGGCGTTGATCGGCCCGATCAGTCGGAAGTTGAGAATGTGAAGAGGTACTGAAAAACAGGCATTTCCTCGGAAAACATGTTCGGAAAATTGGACGAAACCTCCAAAAACAATGAAATAGAGGAAGCGACCGTAGACCGAGTGCTTCAGGTTCCTCTCCATCAGCGACTTGATGGCGAGCATCTCGAGTCGGCTCGGCGGGGCGAACGGGCTCTTTGGCAGGTGCTCTTTGGCTTCTTTGAGCACGTGGAGCACTACAGAACAGACGGGTTCCTCTAGGAAACACAAACTAACCGCCCGTTCTTGTACGATGTCCATTGGAGGAGGAGGAGCTGTAATTGGGGGAGTTCAGATGGAGAGGAAGAATGAGTGAAATGGCTCCGCGAGCCGAGACAGGACGCTTTGAACAGTTTCTAGCGATGTTGGCTGAGCAAGTTGAGCACATTTTGACGGAGAATACTGTATTGTTCAGTCACAACATTTCAACCAGATTTGTGCTCATTTCGAAGGGAAATATGATTTAAGGTGTACTTTGGAAATATGATTTAAGGTGTACTTAACAAGGGAAGTATTTTTGCACGCAGTATTGGAATTTTCTCTAAATTTGCAAGGGCATACTTTCGCTTAGTGGCTATCGATCCCGCATAGTGGCTACCTGCGCAAACTTCTAGTTTTCGAGATATTTCGGTTTGAAAGTTGCTCAAAATCTAGTGTTGGGGGAGGTGGTGGAACCATTGAAAACAGTGGCCAATGGCAGTGTCGGCACCGTTCACCTAAGCGCACCCGGAGAGGCCCGGAAAGTGTGGTTCGGTGGCCGAGTGGCGAAGAGGCGTGGGTTGGGTGCGAGTAGTTATGGGCTCGATTCTTTTTCTGGCCATTATTTTTTGTTCTTCATCGACAGCAAGATATTGTCGAAAAAACCAAAGTCCAGAAAAAATTTCAAAAAAAAAATTTTTTTTTCGAAAGTTTTTTCGTAAGTTTGTGATGGTTCCGAGTTACGAGAAAACTTATTTTCATAATTCTCGAACATTCAGCCGTGGTTGGAGACAAAATTATGTGAATCAGATAATTTTTTGGGATCATCTCTTTTTTGAGAAGTTTCTCCCTCGAAACTTAAAAAATGAATTTCCTTTTTTTCGGAATTTTATAAACAAAGGCTCCCAAAATGCGAGAACAAGAGCTTCAAGAATTATGAAAATAAGTTTTCTCGTAACTCGGAACCATCACAAACTTACGAAAAAACTTTCGAAAAAAAAATTTTTTTTTTGAAATTTTTTCTGGACTTTGGTTTTTTCGACAATATCTTGCTGTCGATGAAGAACAAAAAATAATGGCCAGAAAAAGAATCGAGCCCATAACTACTCGCACCCAACCCACGCCTCTTCGCCACTCGGCCACCGAACCACACTTTTCAGGCCTCTCCGAGTGCGCTTAGGTGAACGGTGCCGACACTGCCATTGGCCACTGTTTTCAATGGTTCCACCACCTCCCCCAACACTAGATTTTGAGCAACTTTCAAACCGAAATATCTCGAAAACTAGAAGTTTGCGCAGGTAGCCACTATGCGGGATCGATAGCCACTAAGCGAAAGTATGCCCTTGCAAATTTAGAGAAAATTCCAATACTGCGTGCAAAAATACTTCCCTTGTAAGGATGTACTCCTCCTCCTCCAATGGACATCGTACAAGAACGGGCGGTTAGTTTGTGTTTCCTAGAGGAACCCGTCTGTTCTGTAGTGCTCCACGTGCTCAAAGAAGCCAAAGAGCACCTGCCAAAGAGCCCGTTCGCCCCGCCGAGCCGACTCGAGATGCTCGCCATCAAGTCGCTGATGGAGAGGAACCTGAAGCACTCGGTCTACGGTCGCTTCCTCTATTTCATTGTTTTTGGAGGTTTCGTCCAATTTTCCGAACATGTTTTCCGAGGAAATGCCTGTTTTTCAGTACCTCTTCACATTCTCAACTTCCGACTGATCGGGCCGATCAACGCCATATTCTGGCGGCCCCATTTGATAGGAGGTTAGACGCCGGAAGCTGTCCGGAAAACTGGAGAACCGTACATTTTTGAAACGGTGGAAGTGAGCAAACAGTTGCGCAGAGACCCGTACTTCATGATGGCCGCCTGGGAGCACGTTTTGGACAGATGGTATTTCGACTTCATCGAGATCCGAATCAACAGGACCTTCCTCGAAATTACAGTTTGTAGCGAGTTGGTGACCACTATCGTACACCCGAAAGGCTCTTTATTTAACACTTTCTGGGCTGCTCAGTTTGCGAGAATTCTGCTCACGAGACGCATTGAAGTCGTTCGAATCGATGTGTTTGGTGAGTTCTTCGCTTTTTTTCGAGACGATCATTTTTGTAGTAGATCACATTTTATATCAGTTGCAGTTGTCGAGATATCGATTGATCTATCACAAACACACTCTTTAGAATCAATCGATATCTCGATCAATTACCAAAACGATCTAATCTTACTCAACTGGAAGATGCATTTCGAGCCATTTTACACTCACCTTCTTATCCTAATTGTGCTCTTTTTGTAGACACGCACAACAGGAGCACTGAAGAATTCATGAGGAACTGTATGGATACACTGCTCGACAGTCTGCAGCCAAAGGTGCCGCCAGAAGGATGGAAGGAGGCCATCGAGAATGGAACACGGGCGGTCTACCTCAAAGATGTTAGAGGTCCTCCGAGCTCGTTTCTGTACACTATCCTTTTACGCTGCCAGAAATATTACAATCACGATACCGAATATTGGGGATGCCTTGTGTAAATCACAAATGTCTTTAGTCTCCGATAATAAACGACGTTAATATTAAATTATTAGAAAATTATACTAAGACATAGACCAAAAATAACAACCAAATACAGAAAACGAACAGAAGCAAAGTACACGAAATTTTTAACATCTCTGACCGTCCGCCTTGACTTCTTTGTTGGAGAGTGTCCAATCGGCCGTCGTGTCGTCTTTGTTGAGAAGTTGACATCCTGTACGATTGATTGTTTCTTCTGGGGCGTACATCATTATCAATTGATCCCCCGTATCTCACAACTGCTTGCAACTGTAGTTCTTCAAATTCCATGCAGCTGAGGTCTCAGTAGATGTAGGTGCGACGTGAAGAGTGGGTAGGTGATGCGACCGAGTGTTCGACTTGAGTTTGTTCATGTGGCTCGACAGCTCCGAGATCGACGGAATCAGCTTCTGAGAGAGTCGAGAAACATCGAAAATATTCGTTGTCGGTCTCTTGAGAGGCTCTTTCACTTGAACGTACAGTAGGGTCATCAGCTTGGTGTTCTTGCTGCAGTGTCGCAGATATAACTGGCACTGATTTTCATTTTGGCTTAAGATATCAATTCAACTGCTCTCTGTTGGAAAAGATGGGCCATGAATTTACATAGGAAGTATGGCGTGAGCTTCTCGTCATTTTAGTGCCGGTAACACATTGGCATCACTCCTTCAACAACTGATAAGAATCAGAAGAGTAAACAGTTTTCCGTCGTGTGAATAGACTCTGATCGCATTAAAAGAGGAAGACTCTCGTATTGATAACACATTCGAAACGTCTTCTTCCACCTAGATACTCAAAGACACATTCAGAAGCGCCTCAGGGGGATAGATAGCCATGTTCCTTCCCCCAATCTCTTTCAGTTTAACACTCATTCAGATTACGACGACTCTTGTGTTCCCGGCCAACCAACCACCTTCCTGTTTGCCTACTCCAATGATTTGGATGCTTCCGTGATTTCCAGTATCAAGGACTTGATAACATCCCAATTTGGGTATTATCCAGCTTATAAGAAGTTCACCACTTATGCGAATGTTCGTTTCGATTTGAAAGTACCGGAAGGCATCTCTTACACCAACAATTTGACGTTAGTTGTGACAGAATTCCACAAGAAAGTGATCAGAAGTTTCAGTGACTACGGCAACTCGATCGTTTCCC
Source organism: Caenorhabditis macrosperma (assembly GCA_963932285.1). Lineage (NCBI taxonomy): Eukaryota > Metazoa > Nematoda > Chromadorea > Rhabditida > Rhabditidae > Caenorhabditis > Caenorhabditis macrosperma. Next base: position 4,928,518 of record OZ010620.1, read on the forward strand.
ATTACCCAGATCCGAAACTTGGCTATCAGGAGGACACAGCCGTGAGTGACGTGGCAACTGTTCTGAGAGTATGTTCAAGTGGAAACTCTATGGATAACCAGAACGTTGTACAGAAGTTCCTCGAGCACCGACCGATTTGTGGGGCATCTGTTCTCTTGGCGATCAAGAGAAACACCAATCGAGATGGTCTTTCGGACATCATTCGGCAACTTCAAAAGCACCACATCTATGTGTATTCTGTGGGAAGCACCCGAATGTTAGGTGGCCCGTATTCCCAACCGATGTACGGAGTGACAACCAGCTCCAATGGAATGTACACTTTCACTGAAGACAGGTTCTTTGAATGGGTATTTATGTAACATATTACCGTATATTGCTGTCTTTCGGGTTGCCAAAAGAGACCAAATCGGTACAGTAGGCCCTGAGAAAAGACTGTGGACAGCTTGTGGATTAGTCGGAGATTCCAGATCGCCAACAACTACGTGACGTACCTGCTAGCCTACAACCCGGTTTACTCGAGCACGGTTGAAGTCATAGGAAGAGGAACCGTCGCAATGCCAACCATCCCCAGTGCCCCATTTTCGTTTTATAGTAACATTGCGGTCACTGTCCAAGATTGTCGTATGTTAATGAGTCCCCCCTTATAACCTCTGAATGTGCTCATTGCAGCTCTCAACGGTGCCTTCCACTCTTTGACGTTGACTTTGGAGAGCTCTAAAGACTCGCGTGTAAGCAATATCACTGTCACTGCTGCATCAATGGGAAATCTGGTGCTTTTTTGATAGAAAAATGCGTTGAACTGTTTTTTATAAACATGACTTCCAGGGTACGGGTTGGTGGGCTGAATTGCCTTTTGACCCATCAGTAGATCACCAATTGAAACTGGACTATGACTATTCAGACAATGAGCAATACCAAGTGGAAGTGACTATATACACTAGAGGGTTAGTGCTCAATGCTCAGGAAGGCACACTCAACGATCTCTATCAGAAGTGTGTTTACTTGGCCTCCATACCTCAATTGACCCTTTTCTGGCTCTACTTCTACACGAATGCTTCAGATTTCTGTGTTCTCCATTTTTTGAATTTTCAAAACTATTCATAAAAAGATATATCCAAGTGAATACATGAAACAATTGAGATTTGACTTTTCTACCCGAAGACACCAAACAGCTCAAAAATCCTTAGTGCCTCTGAATATGTACAGACTCTACTTAGATAAACACGTTCTTTGTAAGACTAGAGTATGGGGTGCCTTAGGACCCAATTTCTATCTGATATATGTATATTCGCATTATTGTGTATAAAGGGCATAACAGGTATGAGCCCGCAAGAACTTTACCCGTCGGTTGAGACAATAGAATAATGACATGAATGTGAGGAAAAGGATAAGACAACATAGAATAAGAAAGTAGGCGGGGGAATGAAGCTAGTTCCAGAAAATAAGGAGTTCCAGATGGGAACGCTAGAGGCAAAGAAGTCTTTGGTTTCACGAATAATACAATGAAGGAGAATTGGTCTCCTGCCAGAGTTAGATAATCTGACATGATTAGAGAGATTAGGAAAGTGAGAGGCACCACTGTAGTTCTTCAAATTCCATGCAGCTAAGGTCTCGGTAGATGTAGGTGCGACGTGAAGAGTAGGCAGGTGATGCGACCGAGTGTTCGACTCGAGTTTGTTCATGTGGCTCGACAGCTCCGAGATCGACGGAATTCGCCTCTGACAGAGTCGAGAAATATCGAAAATATTCGTTGTCGGTCTTTTGAGGCTCTATTACTTGAATGCTCTTGTGGCCGAGAAATGTCAGTGGGAACTGGAGCCGAGGTGCATCCTCCGGGGGAATGCCAACTTCAATTGCTGCAAGCGACAATGTCTCATTTCATAACTCTTCTGAACCTCTTACCATTCACACCGCGTATCACATACCACGGTTTGTCTGCATATGGTATGCAGGAGAATCCTTATTTTTCTCAAACAGCGCTTCACTCACCATCAATTTCTTGGCCTCGGGGACACTGTTCGTACATCCTGCGACAAATACACGGACTACGTGTTCTCTCTCGGTGAGTCTCCGATACAGAGCAGTGCAATATTATCGCTGAAAAATGGATTTGTCCGCACTTCGAGTCTGCTTTTTTGCTGATTTCCCACTACTTGAACGTTTTTGCTAATAGATCTTGAAAGTGCGTGTGATTTCTGAAAAATTCTTCAAAAAGCATTATTTTTCTAAAAGTTAATAGCTGACAAATTGTGAGAGGAGCGAAAAAGAGCCGATGGTCAGAGCATACACCAGGTACACTGAATATTCTGGAACTCACCGGGATGTTTCCAGATTCAAAACAACGTCGACGATGAGATGTTTCGGAACTTCTACTATTCGAGAACGCCCACAACCGGAAACCCTGCGGATTTCGCCACAGTCGACAAATCGGAAAACGATCTGGTGATTAGACAGACTCACTGATCTGCGAAACTTCAATCATCATAATGACACATTTTTTCTACTTACTGTTGATATTCGGTGACATGTAGAGCATATTCGTTGCACAGTTCAGCGGAACAGTCCGGTCATTCCCGTTGGCGATTCCGAAAGCAGCAATACAGTAGCGTACCAAATGCTTCATTAGGCACGCGTTTGATACCGTCTCTTGTCCCATTCGATGGGTTGTACCCAACTGCCATCCGCCGTTTTCTTCCACATTTTGAGCAGCCATTTCGTTTCGGACACTCTCGTGAACGATGTACGGAACGCCTCCTAACGGACGATCACCAACATTGAACGGAATCGATTATAGTTCCGACCTGAAAAGATGTTTTCTCAAATTGGTACGTTTTCCAAATGGCTCCACAACGCCACGCGTTGTGTCTGGCGTCTCTGGGCAAAAATACTCTCTCGTCGCCTTAAAAATTAGACAGTTTCTTTTGGCCAATTTTCGGTCATTTTTTGACAATTTTCCGAAAACCCGAACCAAACATTCCAGAAGAAGGTACGAAACATTAGATTTTCCAGAAAATAACTACAAAAAATCGCAAAATTGAAAATTAATGACCCTCTGGAGATGTTGTTAAAGAAGCAGAAAAAATGTATCTCCTCACTCAATTTTCATCTTTTTCAGACGCTTGATAGCTCAAAATGTGCACCAGAGTGTGCTCTATAAAATTTCGATCCGAACGACTGGAAACGGTTGTTCAGTCTTCCCGTATATTCCGGAAACTGCTGAAATTGGGGGTTTCCCGTTGAAACTTTGGGAGCTATCTCCTCCGCGAAATACTTGACCAAATTAAACATTTCAAAAACCATTCGACGAAGAATTTTCTTCCCTACAAAAATCGGTGTCTGTTCTTGCGACGAAATTTTGAGCCAGAAACTGGAATTTGTTATAGTTGGGCGCGTGAGAGAGTGTGGAGAGAGGAGAGACGCAGACACACGAGAAACGCGCCAGTCATGTCGCATGGTCCACGCGTTTATTCCTATTTCCGATCTAGGAACCCGTGGGTGGTTAATGTCAACACACGATCAAGTACACGTGTGATCTAGAGATGATTTGCCTCTCGATTCATATCTTATTGTTAGTTTACGAGAAAATTGAGCAGAGCGGTGATAATTCGAATAATAGTGAGGGTTGATTAGTGCAGCGATTCAACTTAGAAAGAGCCCCCCCTAGATGAGGGGAAGTACGTAACCCACTCACATCAGAGTCTACCGACATGCTGCCGATCCAGCCATCCGTCAGCCTGTTGTCGGATCCGTTCACGTCGATTTTCGCGGAGAAAACTCTCGTCAAGTACACGAGAGTCGTGACTTGTGGGGTGATCTTTGGGTTCGAAGAGTCTCAAATGGGTACTTGGTTATCAAACTGATCTACAGAAGGATTGCTCCAATTGAGAGAAAGAAGAAAGAAGAAGAACCAAATGACTGCACAGAGAGAGAGTGGGGGATGCATTGAGACGCAGAGACTTTCTCTGCTCGCCTCACTCCCTCCACTCGCTGCATACTCTCTCGGCGGAGTCAATCGATACATCTCTCCGTTGCTACTGAATAAATTGACCTACAGGGAAGTAATGGTTCGGAAAGCACGTCTGCCTTCGAGCTCAGATTGACAAATTGGCGGATCGGATTTCGGATTGTGCTCAAGGAGAAGAGAAATAATGTGCTCCGCGAGCCAAATAAAGCTCAATTGAATGACTCATTTCAACTTCTGCATATATCATTTTAATCGCATTGCACTTATAGAAGGAATCTTCAATTCAAATGAAACAATAATCAAACTCGGCACAAAGAACCGAAAAATCCGGAGAACATCAAAATATTGGTGGATAACGGAACGAATCGAGTTTCCTTTCCATAGGCTTCCTTTCCCTCGAATCCCTATTTCATACTTGATTTCTGATGCGATACGGATCACATCGGTTGGCAGCGAGAGAGCATTGGACAGTTCATCGCGATGACTACACTCTTCTATGCAAACACCCCATTTCCATTCCCCATTACATATTGATCTCCGATGTGATTCACTCCACACAACGTATCTGTTTCTTTGATCTCCCGCCAGAGTCAACTCCACAACTCTTCCCACTGATCTTTTCGCGGACTTTATAAACACACCTGTCTGCGGGTTGCCAGTATAAAAACACACACAAAACCTCATCGAACGTATCAGTTAACCAACTTTCCCTTGAAATGCTCTCCTTTTTGCTCCTTTCCGTAGCTGCCCTAGCTGTCTCCGGTCAGCCAATAGATTCCAGTGGCGGACTCACGAAACAGAACCCTGCCGAGTACACGGTGAGTAGTACCATTTTAAGGTGACGTTCATGTGTGGAATGTTCAGGATCAAGCATGGAAATCAGTTCCTCAAATTAACGCCCAGAACAATGGAGACAACTACTTGATTCCGATTAAGGTAGGGAACTTTTACAGTTTCACTAGAACCTCTTCTGATCTTCTCATCTGTTCCAACCAATAAGTTCCTATCGTTCTCCAGGTAATCAGTGCCCAATCGCAAGTGGTCGCCGGAACGAACACAGAACTCGAAGTGCTGGTCGGAGAATCGACGTGTCAGAAGGGAGGATCCATCCAAATTTCCCAAATAAGTGCGGCCAGTTGTCAAGTGAAACAGGGAGGTAACCGCGCTCTCTACAAGGTATCCATTCTCGAAGTTCCATGGGAGAACAAGGAGGAAATCAGCGCTCAGAAGATGAGAGATGTGGCTGCCAGTGAGAATCTGTAACTTGAATTTTTACTTCAATGAAGTGTTTTATCTGAAAATTGTGTTCTAATGCCACTTGTTCAAAGCTCAGTTTCTGTTTCCTTGACGACGGACGCGGATTCCTCGCAAGAGCAACGAAACAACTGCCCCCCTTGTCCCGAATGTTCAATTCAGTTGCGAGCTCTCGTTAAAAGAGGCCGTCATCTAGCCGAAGGCCCGTTTCTTGTGTCTCCCCTGTGTTTCTCCTTTTCCGGCTCATTCATTTGCTCATTGAACAGCTCTTGTGCTTAAGAACTCGCTTTACATTTAGCAAGATTCCAGTACAAATCAGTCTGTAACTCGCTCGTAAGAGCCTCAGTTCTGGCGTTAAGAACTGATAAGAGGAAGCGACTGAACGAGGAGATCAATCCAAATGTCCACTTTGTTTTTTTTTCTCGCATCTTAAAAGTGCCAAGGACACATCTAGAGCTATTGTTACATCATGTGACGCCTGATCAAAACCGACTGAAAACGCGGAACAACAGAAGGTCGTTCGGAATAGTTCAAGTGATCACGAATGAAGTGTCTCGGGTCGTTCTCCTCTGTTTGACAACAACGAAACAGGTCGTGCAGTGAAGAGATCAGAAAGTCACAGAGACATGATGTCACTTTGACGATTGAAAGTGCCTCCAGTGAAACAAGAGGAAGGCAGGCAACCTTTGAATGATGATATCATCTAGACAGTGTCTGCCGGCCGGGAGGTTACCGGAGATGATGTAATAGGGAACAGTTGATCATTTGATCATTCCAACGAATGTCTGGCTCCGATGGATGGTTATGATACAAAAACGTTTCTGTTTCACTCTGTGCTCATTACCCAAATCACATTTCCGAAAAGTTCACATCTCTCTTATCTCTTCTTTCACCTGTGTTTCTACCGGCTCAATTGATAGCATCGGTCATGCACAGAGCCCTTCCACTCCCCGTCCCCTTCCCAAAAAACCCCCCCATGATTCATTCGAGAATGTTATTTTGATCGGAAGAGAGTCAACTTCCTCATCGCTCCCACGACTCCTCCCATCCAATTGACTTTTTCGCCGTCTTTATCGTCACACCTGTCCCTGTTTTCTCGTATAAAAGCACACATCCGCACTGCCGATTTCCATAAATCGAGTGTTTCTCGCAATGCAGTCTGTTTTGATTCTTGCAGTCGCTGCAGTTGCAGCCGTTTCTGGCCAGATGCTTGGTGGATTCACCAAGGAGAACCCTGCCGAGTACACGGTGAGTAGTACCATTCCAGTGTGAAGTGAATGTGTGGAATGTTCAGAGCCAAGCATGGAAGTCTGTGTCTCAAATCAACGCCCAGAACAATGGAGACAACTACTTGGTTCCGATTAAGGTAGGCAACCCTCACTGTTTCAACTGATCCTCTTAAGCTTCCCTTATTTTGTTCCGAACGCTTCGTCCAGTTCAATCTGTTTTACAGTTACTACGTAACCTCTTCAGATATTCTCTTCTGACCAATGATTTTCATATTCTCCTTCAGGTAATCAGTGCCCAATCGCAAGTAGTCGCCGGAACGAACACGGAACTCGAAGTGCTGGTCGGAGAATCGACGTGTCAGAAGGGAGGATCCATCCAAATTTCCCAAATAAGTGCGGCCAATTGTCAAGTGAAACAGGGAGGTAGCCGCGCTCTCTACAAGGTGTCCATCTACGAAGCACCGTGGGAGAACAAGGAGGAAATCAGCGCTCAGAAGATCAGAAACGTGGCTGCCAACGAGAAGTTGTGATTGCTTCATACTCATTTCTCTAATTTTTCAGAGTGAAATGTTTATTGTGTTTAAGCCTGAAATAAAGAAATTCGTTGCAATCTTGTAAGCATCGTTATTGATGTTGTGCATGTGTTATTGAAAAATCTATGAAACAGGAGAATGAACGGAAAACATCAACTGTTCTCTCGCAATTAGGGACCGTTCTGTTCTCGAATATGTGGAAGTTTTTGAATGGATTACTGTAGGAGCAGGCGCACCGCGGATTCCTCTAATTAATGATCTTTATCGAGAATCGACGTGTCAGAAGAGGGGGGGGGGATCCATCCGAAGTTCCCAAATAATTGGGTTTCAAGATAATCCACTAACCACCATTTTTTACTCTATGTTCTCCGTACGTAACGGTTTTTAAATTGGTACCCAGTTTCATTGAATATGTAAAACAGTAAGTGATGGTTCATGAGATCGGTTCAGTTTCCTGATCGGATCCATCAGAGGTTCCAACTGATGTTATATTAAAAAACCGAGTTTTACTGCTACAAAGCACCTCTGAAACTAAAACGAAACAGTTCAAAAGTCCATGAAACAGAAAACTATGCGGAAAGACGAATAGCCTTGAAGACACTATTTGACCGCAGTGGAACGACCACTCACTACAATTATTTGTTTTTAGTCACAATGTAGGTCACAAAACTACAATCAGTGTCATCAATGATATCACAATGATAACTGTTGATGGCACTGTGGTACATGGAAACAGATCAAGGGACTCTCGCGACTTCATTGACTCCAACTTCCAGTAAATATCCATGAGATACAGTTCCAACTCTTCCGGTTTCAGAAAGGTTACTTATAGTCCAGTCAACACCACTGAACAGTTTTTTGAGCGTAACTCCCATCACCCCATTTCCGTTCCACATAACATATTGATCCCCGATGTGATTCACTCCACACAACGTGTCTGTTTCTTTGATCTCCCGCCAGAGTCAACTCCACAACTCCTCCCATTGATCTTTTCGCGGACTTTATAAACACACCTGTCTGCGGGTTGCCAGTATAAAAACACACACAAAACCTCATCGAACGTATCAGTTAACCAACTTTCCCTTGAAATGCTCTCCTTTTTGCTCCTTTCCGTAGCTGCCCTAGCTGTCTCCGGTCAGCCAATAGACTCCAGTGGCGGAATGACCAAAGAGAACGCGGCCGAGTACACGGTGAGTAGTACCATTCCAGTGTGAAGTGAAAGTGTGAAATATTCAGAGCCAAGCATGGAAGTCTGTGTCTCAAATCAACGCCCAGAACAATGGAGACAACTACTTGATTCCGATTAAGGTAGGGAACTTTCACAGTTACAACTGATCCACTTAAGCTCGAACGCTTTGTACAGTTCACTTTGTAATTTTCCAGGTACTCAGTGCCCAATCGCAAGTAGTCGCCGGAACGAACACAGAACTCGAAGTGCTGGTCGGAGAATCGACGTGTCCGAAGGGTGGATCCATCCAAATTTCCCAAATAAGTGCGGCCAATTGTCAAGTGAAACAGGGAGGTAGCCGCGCTCTCTACAAGGTGTCCATCTACGAAGCACCGTGGGAGAACAAGGAGGAAATCAGCGCTCAGAAGATGAGAGATGTGGCTGCCAGTGAGAATCTGTAATTTCCGGCTTCGTTATCTGTTTCTTTGTGTGGAGTTTGTACAGTGAAAATAAATCATGAACCCAATCAAATCCCATCAATTGTTTTCGTAAAATCTTCGCGAAACTCGAAAATCTTCTGAAACATGGATCTAGATACTGCGTTTCCAAAGCAATGAGCTTCTCAATAAGTTGTTATTCCTCTTTTTCTCTTATTGCAAAAAGTAGAAAAAACCCGCAAGTTCTATTTGTTCATTGTATTGATATCAATTGAGTTGAGTAAAAGACCCAGATGAAACGGGGAATTCGACGATCAACGAGTGCGATCTCTCGTTTTCTGTCTTCTAGCCGGAATGGATCAAAGTAAAAGTGTCGATGAGAAATCTGGGGGAGGGATTGATTCTTTGAACAGTTTTCTATCAGTAGTGTAGCATCAGAAGACACGAATGAATAGGAAGAAGATGTTTTTTGTTGTTGTTGTTCATCTACCTATTTTGCATACATTAATGATGAGCATTTGCTAACTACTGCCAGAAACCGTTGTTTATCCTAATAGAACTACTGAAACAGTCGATTCTACGGAAAGTTCACATGATCACAAAGGAAATCTCTTCTATCCGATACTCTTCAACAACGAAACACGATGAAGAGATCAGAAAGTCACCGTCGCCTTCATGATGTTACTAGGACTTCTAGTCCAAACGAATCAAGTCAACGATAAGTCTGCCAGAAGGAAATGATTCTTTGAACAGCACATCATCGTTGCACAATTCATTTTCCTATGGAACAAGAGATGTTCGTGGGAGTGGGGCGGGAGCATACAGATCGACACGATCCCCAACCTCATTTTCAGATCCTCGCCGAGTAACTTTTCGTTCGCTTATAACTACTGCCAGAAACCGTTGCATCTGCTAATAGAGGTACTGAAACAGTAGATTCTAGCGAAAGTTCACATGATCACGAATGGACTCTCCGAATCACAATTCTCAACACCAACGAAACACGATGAAGAGATCAGAAAGTCACCGTCGCTTTCATGATGCCACTGTGACCATTGAAAATTCATGGCGACTACGATCGAAAGAGATAGAGATCGAAGAGATCATCTCTTCTTGTCCCTTGTTCTCTGTAGTTCGAGAAGTGTCTACTATCGAATGCCATCGAAATGGTTTCGCAACCGAAGAGAGCTCTGCCGGAGAATCATTATATCTCGAGATTGATAAGAAACATCAAAACTTGGTCAACGGTAAACTTGTAGATCATTGCTAGGACTACAATCTCGAAATATAATGGTTCTCCGGCAGAGCTCTTTTCGGTTGCGAGGCCAGTTCGATGGCAGCAGAATCACGTTCCATGTTTCTCCGTCTGTCCAGAGGTTTTCCCGGAACCAAAAAAGAACACCAATGAAACAGAATTGCAATAATTTCAAGCAAAACTTCCCAGAATAGCACAAGAGATATCACAAAAGGAAAAGTGCAACAACAATGAGTCAGTTATTGTTTTCCTTCTAGGGTACAGAATTCTTCCAGTTGTTTTCTTCCAGGAATCCATCTCTCCTTTTCTCCGATTTCCCATGATGTCATGAGTCACCCATCCCCTCTCCACTTCCTCCTCTATCTCTCCCACTCGCTCTCCACTGCCAATTGATCTCTCGGCGGTCTCTATCGCCACACCTGTCCACATATAAAAGCACACACGCGCGCTTTCCCCTCACATTGATTCTTCCTCTTCTCACAATGGTCAAGCAACTTCTTCTCCTCTCCGCCGCTCTTATCATGGCTGTCTCTGGTGATGTAGTGGTTGGTGGATTCTCGAAGAAAAACCCTGTCGATTACACTGTGAGTCGGAGCCAGTTCCAGTTGGAATTAAAGAGAGAAGTTTCAGGACAAGGCGTGGAAGTCAGTCCCACAAATCAATGCACAGAGCAACGACGGGACGTACTTGGTGCCGATTAAAGTGAGAAACCCGTCCATTTCATCAATTCAACCTCACTATTCCAGGTAACCGCTGCTCAAGTGCAAGTCGTCGCCGGTCTCAACATCAAGTTGGAAGTGCTGGTCGGAGAGTCGACGTGTCAGAAGGGAGGATCCATCCAACTCTCCCAAATCGACGCAGCCAACTGTCCACTGAAACAGGGAGGTAGCCGTGCTCTGTATCAAGTGAACATTTTCGAGCAATCGTGGACGAACGTGCAGCAGATCTCGGCGAAGAAGATCAGAGACGTGGCTGCTGGAGAGCAGTTCTAAGTGGGCGGAACATACCTTTCGTGTCTGTATTTATTTGTCGAAATGAAATGAAGATGTGCCCTTGAAATTGGGTAGAAGAAACTTTGAAAAATATCCCGTTTCTTTTGTTTCACATTATGAACAGTGTGGAAGCGATGTCTGATTCAAATATAAGGATTTATTTCCGAAATGGTCTCAAAGAAAGTTCTGGAAACTATCTTCCTTATATATATTCTCCCAGAGGAGTCGGTTTTTCATTCATTCATTTATTCCGTCCGTCCGCATGTTTCCCAAAGGCAAAATGATGAAGGGAGACCTCATCTGTCACCTTCCCAGAGGCAAACCCAGCTAGAGTGCCGGCGTTAGCCGGTGCGAACAGGCTGGTGTACTTACAGTGCTGGCCAAAAAGGTATGCCGTTTTGGTTTTTTGAGCTCTGCCGGAGAATCATTATATCTGGAGATTGATAAGAGATATCAAAAAGTTGTCAACAGCAAACTTGTAGATCATAACTAGGACTACAAGTTTGCTGTTGACAACATTTAGATATCTCTTATCACCCTCGACATGTATTGATTCTCCGACCCGTCGATTTTTTTCCCTGGAAATTCAGAAAGTGCATAAAATAAAATTTTATGATTTCCGTCGTTTGTCTGTTTTCCCTTCCGTTCCTCTCACCGTCATAAAAGAAACGATCTACCATTTTATTCCCATGCGATTTCCGTTCTTCCTCTTGTTCATAGCCAGTGTGTGCGGTTTTGGTGGTCCAATAGTCGGCGGTGACGTGGAAAGAGATCCTTCCAAGTACACGGTGAGATCTGTTAACACCTCAACTGATAAAAACTGTCTGATTATCAGAAGACGGCGTGGAGAGCAGTGGCTCAAGTCAACGATGGCACTAGCGGAGGGAACTACTTGGTTCCGATTAAGGTGGGAATCAAGAGTAAAAAATCACTCAACCGTTTCAATTTAAGGTCATTGAAGCGCACACTCGAGTGATCAAGGGGTTCAGGACCACCCTGGAAGTTGTCTTTGGAGAATCCACGTGCAGTTCCAGAATGGATTTGTCAAGTGTCACCTCAGCCAACTGTCCAGTGAAAGAAGGCGGTGCTCGGGAAATATACAAAGTGAAGTTGTTGGCCAAACCGTGGATGAGGTTCCTGAAAGTCACAGCAACAAAGGAGAGGGATGTGAAGAAGGAGGAGAAGTTCTGATTGAAAAAGCTTTAGAAAAAAAGGTACTTTCCTGTTTCATTCTGAAAATGAAAGAAACGTTTGCTCAACACGTACAGTCTTTTCGCTTTTTGTTGAGACCATAATGATGCACTACCTGGCAGAGGGCTAGGTAACGAGTGTTTGGACTTTACTAATAATCACTGTTTCTGATAATCTTGTTATTTTTAAATACGGGCAGGTGAGCCATTGTGCAAATTACGTTCCACGACCAACTTCTTCCTACTGCAATTCGCTGTTTTGTAACACTAGAAGGCATAAATTAGTACTCCAACGCTCCAATAACCATAACTCGACGTCCGTTCGAGATGGTCAGAGACACTTGTATCGTGCTCAGGCACCATTGCAGATCATGGCTGAAAATGCGATTTCAGAGAAAATCTGTTGAACATTCCCTGGACATCGGTTTTTTTTGTATTGAAAAAGTCACTTTGAAACAGAGTTCTGACAATATGAAAAACCAGCGAGACCTCGCAAAAGCCGATAAATGAAATGAAAACTCTACTGTTACAGCACTTTACTATGTCTGCGTCGAGAAAGTGCCCGTATTGACTTGCGAGTTGTAGGGAACAAAAGATTAATAACGCAGTGCACCTGCTATATTGGCCGCAATCAAGGAGATCTCTGTCGGAGAATCATTATATTTGGAGATTGATAAGAGAAATCAAGAAGTTGTCAACAGCAAACTTGTAGTCCTAGTTATGATCTACAAAATTTCTGTTTACAACTTTTTGATACCTCTTATCAATCTCGAGATATAATGATTTTCCGGGTGAGCTACCTATTTGGAATAGAGCCAATGGCGGTTTCAAAACCCCTTCGAATGTGAAATCCATGTTTTCTGTTTCAGTTGGTTACTAATTCCGCGATAAAAAAGAAGAGTGTAGGCCACAAGTAAACATGCTCTCGTGCACTTTTGAATGTTCCAATGCATTGTTTTACACGGCTATTCTCTAGTCACTTGCTTGTTTTCTGCTATTCCTTTGTCATGTTCTCATCCCCCGCCTCCCACTATAAAACATCGGTTCCCCCCGGAAAACATTCCATAACTTCAATCAAGATGCGGATTCCTCTCATCTTTCTCACTTTTCTTCTGATTGGTGCTCACTCTATAGGTGTATCGACACCGCGTTTGAGATTTGAGACCATTGTCATGATGCAGTCCTATTACGATGTGAGTCACAATCAATCACATATCCATTGATAAGTTATCAGTTCTCAGGATGCCACTTGGAAATCAGTCTACAAAATCAACGAAGTCATCTCTCTCCAATGTCACGATTGCCCCATCAAAATTCCAATTAAGGTCTTCTTCTGTTTCCCCTCTCTCCTCCAATACTTCCCCTTTTCCAGGTCATCGACCCTCACAGTCTGTATCAAGGCCACGGACTGGTATCAGTTATGGAAGTGCTTGTCGCCGACTCCGAATGCTCTTTTGTAGACTTCCGGAGCATGACAGGAGATGTCACTGCAGCCAGATGTCCAGCGATTAAGTGCGGGAATCAGGCACTTATCAAATTGGAAATCTGGGAAAAGCCGTGGGGCAAATACCAGAGAATTGCGGTCAGAAAGCTCAAAAACGTTCCTAACGATGCGCCTGAATGTGTGAAGATACCCGACTGTGGGAACACGCCTACTTATCCCAGTGCCACTGTACCAAGTCTTCCAAGTGTTACCAATGTACCTATTCCTCCAAATATTCCCGTTGCAACAATTTCTCCAAATATTCCCACTGTACCAAATCCTCCCAATGTTCCCATTGTATCAATTCCTCCAAATATTCCCACTGTATCAATTCCTCCATATCTTCCCACTGTATCAATTCCTCCCAATGTTCCCACTGTACCAAATCCTCCCAATGTTCCCACTGTATCATCTCCGGATGTTCGAATTCCGGCGCATTTTTGAAGTGATTGTCAGTATTGCTGTGAAACGACGATTTTCCTCTGTTTCATTCTTGACAGAACCTACAATAGTTCCCGATTCCTTCGTTGTATTATCATTCGAAATCTGATCAGCTCGAAACAGTGCATATACCCGACAAATTTGCATAACAAGCCCACATTTGATGGCTCCACATAACTCTTGAACCTTGATTTGATTTTGATAGACCAAGTACTGATTTCCATTGGTTGTTTTTGATTGGAAATTGGATGTATTCATCAGTACTCTGGAAGTACTTCTGGAAGTACTTGGGGCTTCAGGAGATCAGTGAGAAAAGACTAAGGAATGCTTGAATTTTCGACAATTTGCACAAGTTCCCAAGCTGTGCATAATCACCCGAAAGCTCTACAGAGCCCTTGCTGTCAAAAGAAGCGTGTCAAGTTCGTGACAGACAAAATAAAACAACGACAACGTGAAATTCCCCGAAAAACGGCTGAAGCTTAACTTTTCTCAATGTTCAATCGGAAAAAGTACGCAGGTTCATTCGCACCATTACGGTTTCAACTGCTTATCTTATTACTGAAACAGGAAGATAGCCCAATTCATGCAGTTTCGGTGTTGAAGAATACGCTTAGACACTGGGATGGAGTGTAGACAGGTGACAAGTGGATCGGAAATAGGGTCGTTTTAAGACAGGCTCATGAGTGACCTACAAAATCTTACACATGCCTGAAAAGACCATCTGAGAAGCATTTTGCTCCAAAACTCTCGAGAAGTTGGTAATCGGACTTTCTGTATTGATTCCATTGTATTTAGACGCTCTTGGCGTTGAGTGAAAAGAAATGAACGAATTAATTTTTTTGGGGTTTTTTTATTTTTTTTTTACAATTAAAGAAACGGGTAAATGGGGACACAATCGGGTGAAAAAACCGGAGGAATGGGGCAGAGGAGGAGAAAAAAGATGACTAGAATGAAAAGAGAAAAGAGAGAAAATGGAAGAGAACGGGGAAGAGGGCAAGAAAGAAGAGAGATCAGAAGGTGGGGGGAGAGTTAAATGGGTGAAAGAAGAGAAAAGAAAGGGAATATCAATAGAAGAATTGGTTGAAGTCGGTCAACGGAATGAAGTTCTCATTCTGTTGATAAGAGGGCAAGAAGGAGGAGTCCGATGGCGGCAAGTGTGGATTGAAGTTCTCATTGACGGCAAACTGTGGTTGGGGGACGAGTGGGTACTGCTGGAAGGGTTGGTAGACAGTCGGATCGTAGTTGTACGAGAAGTCATTCTGCAAATTGTAGTTGTTAGACAACTGGTTGTAGTCGTGGAAACTAGAAGGAGCCATCGATGGATAACAGTTGTGTGGTGGACTGTACTGCTGAATTGGCTGAATGGGCTCAGCAGGAGGCAGTTGAGGAGACTGTTGAGCCGGTGGAACCTGAACAACTTGATTAGTTGGCTGAGCCGGCTGCTTGTGAGCCAACGGTGCTCTCTTGGCGACTGGAGCACCATCCTCCGATGCCTTTCTCTTCGATCTCTTCGATGATTTCTCTCCCATCAGTCTGATATCATTCGGAACACATTGATTGTATTTGCACTTGAAATCGCTCACAAGCTTGCATCTGTACCCAGTGACTGCAATGAACTGCGCGAACGGAACGACGATTCTCTTGTGATCCCAAGGATGCAGAACGTCCGTCATGGTGAGCACAACGTCGTACTTGTGTTGTGGACTGACAAAGATCTGGAAAGAGGCTGTGAGTACGAGGAGAGACAATCAATCACTTACCATGTTCTTAATTTCAGCATTTTTCATTACATTCGTGATTCTGACCTCGTCGAAAAGGACAGCAGCCTCCATCCACTTGGCACCAGTCTGCACTCCACTCGAGTGCCCGATCCGTTTGTACGCGTGCTCCTTTCTCGGTTTCCTCACCGTCGACACTTCCCACAGCGGTTCTTTGAAAGTGTAGAAGCAGTTGTCGTGTCTTTCGAGCGACAGCTCCACTTGGTAGTGTGCCGTCGGCTCGAGTCCACTGATTTCGAATTGGAGTCGGGGGCAGATCAACTTTCCCTTCCCCTCTCCTTGATTCTCACGAGCAGTCATTTCCATTACAGGCACTTTCTTCCAGTCGCCTTCGTTGGCGGCACGGACGGAGACGTTGGCGAGAGATGAGTACATGATGATAGTTGAGATATCTGAAAGAACACAGAATTACGGAAGAAGAAGGGGACGAGAGCAGCGAAAGAACCGACCACCTCGGAGAGGAGAATGCGGACACAATGACTCAGAATCCGCCATCTCTCCTTTTGTACCGCCCATCAGCCAGTGGGCGGAACCTGTGTGCCACGTGGCCATTCCAGACTGTCCTCCCCTCTCGGGCGGTCAATACGAAAGAGCAGATGGTGTTGTGTTCCGGTTCACAAGAGTGCACACTCCTTTGTCGCACATCACCACGTGGCTCGCGGGAAGGTACTAATGGACGGTCTGGGAAAGAGATAAGATACACTTAGGACTGGGATTAGGGCAGAGGTGTGAAGATAATCCATCGATATCTGATTGATGAGTGGAGAAAGATTTGTTAACGGAAAACTTATGGTGGTTCAACCTGAGATACACACGCAAGAGGAAATATGATAGGTCTCAACATTTTTGGATGCATTTGGTTAAAATAAATTCGCATTTTCAGGAAGGGTAGAAAATATTACGTGGTTTGGTCTCTAGGTTTCGTCCGATGGATTTTTTCATGATAAGAGTAACTGAGAACATAACAGAGTTGTTCGGAATTCCAACTTCCGACTTCCGGATCCCGGATTCCGGCGTTTTTGGAGGTTCCAACTTCCAAATTCCAGAAACAATTTTCACTTCCGACTTCCGGCTTTCCGGATTTTCTAGAAACCACTTCCGCACAACTCTGGTACATAAGCTCGATTTCGTACATCTCACTGTTTCAGTTAGGCTAAACAAACTAACGCAGGTCAGTTTCCTAATTGGGTTCGAATTTGAATACCATTTCTGGCAGAGGCGTCAGAAAATGTTGGCTCCCCCGTTCCCCACAAAAGCCCCTTGCTCATCTTTGAATTGAATACGGTACTCCAATTAGCTCGCCCCCAGCAAAAAGACAACTGAAGCCATTGCAGCAGTCGAAAATAAGTTCACCCGTAGTGTTTCGTATAAATAACAGTTACCGTAAAGTCTCTATTAGAAGGTCATGCCCTTCTATATTTTAACAACTTCTCCCAGACGCCCTTCTATTAGAGGCGCCCTTCTAATGGAGGCTGCCCTTCTATTTTTCAACAGCCTCTCTCGGACTAGGAGATTCTTGGCCCTCGGCCCGAATCCTCCGCGGGGTCGCTTCGCTCGGCTCGTTTCGCGGCCCTCGGGGGTATGATAATCGTAATTTTCGTTAAATTCTGCGTCGTTTGGTCTAACAAGGGAAGTGTTTAGGGTGACCGGGTCCCTAGTTACCAAACCGACCATATTGAGCCGACTTGTTGTTGCTCCGCACGGGCTCGGCGAGCCGAAGGTCGAAAATCAACTTTTTTGTGTGTTGCTCAATTCATCCAAATCTTCGCGCCTGGGGGTTTTTTGGGTCGTAGAATCCGAATATGACACTGAAATGGATGAATCTTCGACCCGAACCAACGAAATGTTGAAATTTTCACCAAATTTTGTCGAAAATGATTTTTTTCTCGAAAACTAATATAGAAAGGGAAAAAGTGACTATGTTCATTCGATTCTACATCGAAAAAGACCCCCGCATGCAAAGTTTCAGAATTTTGAAAAATGGGATATTGAACGATTTTTTGCTATAGTTTGGTCACCCTAAACACTTCCCTTGTTAGACCAAACGACGCAGAATTTAACGAAAATTACGATTATCATACCCCCGAGGGCCGCGAAACGAGCCGAGCGAAGCGACCCCGCGGAGGATTCGGGCCGAGGGCCAAGAATCTCCTAGTCCGAGAGAGGCTGTTGAAAAATAGAAGGGCAGCCTCCATTAGAAGGGCGCCTCTAATAGAAGGGCGTCTGGGAGAAGTTGTTAAAATATAGAAGGGCATGACCTTCTAATAGAGACTTTACGGTAACTGTTATTTATACGAAACACTACGGGTGAACTTATTTTCGACTGCTGCAATGGCTTCAGTTGTCTTTTTGCTGGGGGCGAGCTAATTGGAGTACCGTATTCAATTCAAAGATGAGCAAGGGGCTTTTGTGGGGAACGGGGGAGCCAACATTTTCTGACGCCTCTGCCAGAAATGGTATTCAAATTCGAACCCAATTAGGAAACTGACCTGCGTTAGTTTGTTTAGCCTAACTGAAACAGTGAGATGTACGAAATCGAGCTTATGTACCAGAGTTGTGCGGAAGTGGTTTCTAGAAAATCCGGAAAGCCGGAAGTCGGAAGTGAAAATTGTTTCTGGAATTTGGAAGTTGGAACCTCCAAAAACGCCGGAATCCGGGATCCGGAAGTCGGAAGTTGGAATTCCGAACAACTCTGTTATGTTCTCAGTTACTCTTATCATGAAAAAATCCATCGGACGAAACCTAGAGACCAAACCACGTAATATTTTCTACCCTTCCTGAAAATGCGAATTTATTTTAACCAAATGCATCCAAAAATGTTGAGACCTATCATATTTCCTCTTGCGTGTGTATCTCAGGTTGAACCACCATAAGTTTTCCGTTAACAAATCTTTCTCCACTCATCAATCAGATATCGATGGATTATCTTCACACCTCTGCCCTAATCCCAGTCCTAAGTGTATCTTATCTCTTTCCCAGACCGTCCATTAGTACCTTCCCGCGAGCCACGTGGTGATGTGCGACAAAGGAGTGTGCACTCTTGTGAACCGGAACACAACACCATCTGCTCTTTCGTATTGACCGCCCGAGAGGGGAGGACAGTCTGGAATGGCCACGTGGCACACAGGTTCCGCCCACTGGCTGATGGGCGGTACAAAAGGAGAGATGGCGGATTCTGAGTCATTGTGTCCGCATTCTCCTCTCCGAGGTGGTCGGTTCTTTCGCTGCTCTCGTCCCCTTCTTCTTCCGTAATTCTGTGTTCTTTCAGATATCTCAACTATCATCATGTACTCATCTCTCGCCAACGTCTCCGTCCGTGCCGCCAACGAAGGCGACTGGAAGAAAGTGCCTGTAATGGAAATGACTGCTCGTGAGAATCAAGGAGAGGGGAAGGGAAAGTTGATCTGCCCCCGACTCCAATTCGAAATCAGTGGACTCGAGCCAACGACACACTACCAAGTGGAGCTGTCGCTCGAAAGACACGACAACTGCTTCTACACTTTCAAAGAACCGCTGTGGGAAGTGTCGACGGTGAGGAAACCGAGAAAGGAGCACGCGTACAAACGGATCGGGCACTCGAGTGGAGTGCAGACTGGTGCCAAGTGGATGGAGGCTGCTGTCCTTTTCGACGAGGTCAGAATCACGAATGTAATGAAAAATGCTGAAATTAAGAACATGGTAAGTGATTGATTGTCTCTCCTCGTACTCACATCCTCTTTCCAGATCTTTGTCAGTCCACAACACAAGTACGACGTTGTGCTCACCATGACGGACGTTCTGCATCCTTGGGATCACAAGAGAATCGTCGTTCCGTTCGCGCAGTTCATTGCAGTCACTGGGTACAGATGCAAGCTTGTGAGCGATTTCAAGTGCAAATACAATCAATGTGTTCCGAATGATATCAGACTGATGGGAGAGAAATCATCGAAGAGATCGAAGAGAAAGGCATCGGAGGATGGTGCTCCAGTCGCCAAGAGAGCACCGTTGGCTCACAAGCAGCCGGCTCAGCCAACTAATCAAGTTGTTCAGGTTCCACCGGCTCAACAGTCTCCTCAACTGCCTCCTGCTGAGCCCATTCAGCCAATTCAGCAGTACAGTCCACCACACAACTGTTATCCATCGATGGCTCCTTCTAGTTTCCACGACTACAACCAGTTGTCTAACAACTACAATTTGCAGAATGACTTCTCGTACAACTACGATCCGACTGTCTACCAACCCTTCCAGCAGTACCCACTCGTCCCCCAACCACAGTTTGCCGTCAATGAGAACTTCAATCCACACTTGCCGCCATCGGACTCCTCCTTCTTGCCCTCTTATCAACAGAATGAGAACTTCATTCCGTTGACCGACTTCAACCAATTCTTCTATTGATATTCCCTTTCTTTTCTCTTCTTTCACCCATTTAACTCTCCCCCCACCTTCTGATCTCTCTTCTTTCTTGCCCTCTTCCCCGTTCTCTTCCATTTTCTCTCTTTTCTCTTTTCATTCTAGTCATCTTTCTTCTCCTCCTCTGCCCCATTCCCTCCGTTTTTTCTCTCGATTGTATCCCCATTTATCCTATTTCTTTAATTGTAAAAAAAAAATAAAAAACCCCAAAAAATTAATTTGTCTATTTCTTTTCTCTCAACGCCAAGAGCGTTCAAGCACAATGGAATCAATACATTCCTGACAGTTCGAATACCAACGTCTCGAGAGTTTTGGAGCAAAATGCTTTTCAGATGGTCCTTTCACAAATTAAAGTATCGTAGGTCTCGGATAGCGGTCGGTATGAAAAAAATCCATCGGTTCCTCCTCATTTCCAGACGATCTCTAGTTTTCAGAACCACTGTAATCGATGGATTAGCCTGTCTCTGTCCTTCAACTTCCACATCAAGACAGCATTCATCCAACAACAGAGTAGTATCCCTTCAAGAGCAAAAAACTCGTATTCCTGTTTCAGGTGCAGTGGATATAGAAATTCCTGCTCTACTTCCGGGGAAATTAAGGCAGTTACAAGTTAACAGCCATCACATTTCTCATTTCAATCGTGAATTTCAGAAGACATAATTTAATTCGAAAAATAATGGATCCACCACCATATTGCTGTTTCATGGGTTCCTGAAGACGATACGATGTTCGCGTATCTCTATTCAGAGCCCTGTTCAATAAGCAATGTGTTCGTCTGTTTCACAGTGTCCATATTCAGTGAGTAATGTTTTGAAGCACATTGAATCAAAGGAGGACAACTCTACAAGATTGATTGAAGTGCGGATCAGATCTATTAGATCTATAGATCTATTGAGCGTTCCGGGTATGCGTATGGGAATCACTGAGTGATTCAGAACAGGAACTCCCCAAAGACGGCGGGATCTGGAAGAGATAATCTCGATTACCATGGCAGAATAGGCGACGAGGACGGCAGTGTAGACGGCGTTCATGGTCTGGAAACGAAAAAGAAGAGAGAACACCATTAATCCAATCAGGAGCCGGGTGTACTGTTCTCTCTTCCCACTCTCTTTAAAAACAGGACGTTCATCACTTCCAGTACATAGTTATTCCAAAAATCAGTTGCTCATTGCCAATCCACACACGCAGGCGGCGCTCGAGTGTCTTCTCAAGTATCACGGAAAGAGTTGTTAGTCATGCAGAACAAGATGACGAACAACCAAAAACATATTTTTCGTCGAATCGGAATCCTTGATTTTCCAGTTCAAAGAGCGAAATATTTCAATGAGAAGGAGAATGATTTTCGGCTTCCGGGCGAATTAATGCAGTCATTTTCAGTATTTCATTCTGCTTAATGAACGAAAATGAACTAGTGATCTGCAGATCTTCCGACAACTTGGGAATTCGGTGAAACGGTGATTCATTTTCTTCCGTTTCATTCTCGCTTCACCAACAGAGCCTACGCAACACTTCTCGATTCCGTTTTGACCTATGTCCTCAAATATCTTAATCTGATAAGAAACAAAAGTTGCCTTTCTGCCAGAATTAGTCGCTTTCCACTGAAACAACACAATGAAAGTTCAGAACGTTTGGAAGTGTTTAACAAGCTTATTGCCAGTGGTCACAACGAAAATGTGATGGCTCAAATGAGAATTATGAAACCGGAAAACAAGGATTTTCAGTTTCATATGTGGTTCCTATTGCTTATCTGTGATTGGGAATTTGATAAGTTCATAGGTAATTTCACACCCGGAAGTACTTGGGACTTCGTGAAATCAGTTGCACATGTTCTATGCATAACCACCCAAAAGCACTACAGAGTTGTGTTACTGCCAGAAGAAGAGTCTCAAGCTCAAGTACGTGGAATTCCCCGAGAAACGACTGGAATTTCAGTTCTTTCAAACAAAGAGTACATAGCCTAACATAACATAGGTTCATTCACACCATTACGGTTTCAACTGCGCATCTTAATCCTGAAACAGGAAGATGCTCTAATAGATTTTTCCATCCAGACCTCTGAAAACCAAACTGCCCTTTGGTTCCCACGTCATTACCATCTAGGGCTCAAAGAGCACACAAATCTGCTCTTTTCCGTCAATTTATGCATAGCTCCCAATCGCGACGCTTTTCGATCCAAAGAGTAAGAGTTTGGATCAAAAGAAAGCGGCCTCTAAGAATCCCCCCACGAGAGTGGGCGAGCCGTTAAAAAGAAGAAGAAGAAGAAGCCATTGAAATTGCGGATTAAAATAGAAGAAGTGATTCGTCGTCGTCGTCGTGTGTTTACGGAAGGTGACGTGCCAAAAAACCAGCGCTTCCTCCCTCCCCCCCCCCCCTCCTTCTAATTACTCATTCCTCGAAAAAAGAGCCGCCTACCTCCTCTTATTGTTTCCCGGGACCCCATGTCCATTGTTCCACCCACCTTCTTCCCGAATTCTCAATTTCCCTCTGCAACGTGTGACTGATTTGAAAGGAGGAGAAGTTCTTCCGGAAATTCGCTTCCGTCTTTTGTTTTTTCCCTTGTGACCGAGGTTTCGAATGGGAAATGAGAAGACCTGGCTCCGCCCACTTTTCTCTCGGAGCCCGAGCAGTATAAAAGAGGTGGCGAATGCGGTGGTTTTCAGTTTCAGTGGTTTCTCAAGTTCCCCACCGACATTTAGAAATTGATAAGTGATCCTTGTAAAGTCCCCTGTTCCTTTCACTTCCAGCCGAGAACGTCTAGAAGGGCTCAGAGAGCTTCTTTGAAAACTTCCTGCTTTCTCTACCGTTTCACCTCTTCTTCAGGAAGCTTTCAATTCATGCAATCGTTATTGACTTGAGTATTAGACCCTCAAAATGAACCGGAACCCTGTGAATGACACCTTCCGCCCATCCCAACCACATATCTTATTGACCATGAAAACCGCTGTTTTCCAGTCTTTCCTGAGCTCCACTAGCCGTCTAACATTTCCTCGAAGCCGTGTTCGTACTGAGCGTCACATTGACATTGAAATCCTTATGAAATTTGAGAAACAGTAACATTTCCGTTAAAATTTGAAGCATGACCTTTCGCTTAAAACGTCCTTCCTCTCATTTTCTTTTCTCGTACTCCTGCTGTAATATTAACACTTCCAATGCATCCAGAGCATTTTCAAGATTTCTAGAGTACTCATTGGGCTGAGAGAGGCGTAAGAGAGATATAAGGGAGTTGTATGTGGTGAGGAATGTGGTTCAAAACATTACTCACTGAATATGGAAACTGTGAAACAGACAAACACATTGAGTCGGACTAATACACCAGGTCTCTGAATAGAGATGCGCAAACATCGTATCGTCTTCAGGAATCCTTGAAACAGTAGTATGGTGGATCCATCATTTTAGAACGAATGTATGTTTTCTGAAATTCACAATTGAAATGAGAAATGTTATGGCTGCCAACTTAAGTAAGTTTATCCACTGTCACGTATGCTGAGTGTTGATACGCACATCTCCTGGGTATTCCACTGCACCTGAAACAGGAATACGAGTAGTTTAGAACATTTTTCAATTCGCTCGAATACTGATCTTTCGCCTATGATTCCGCGAATCTCTGCTCAATTTCGACTTCTAAACTCAATGTCAAAAACACTTTAGATCATAGAACCTTGTTGTTGACACCTCCTTTCGAAAACTCCTTCTGTCCGTTCGAAAATACAAAAATACACCTGTCAAGTAGTAGTCTTTTTCTCGTTTTCGTTTCGTAATTCGTGATTTTATTCGTGTAACTTTGATCACTGGCTACCTTTCTGGCAGCTTCTAGGAGAGCTCAGCCTGAGGATCTTTATATCTCGAGATTGATAAGCGATATCCGAAAGTTATCAACAGCAAACTTGTAGTCCTGTTCTTGATCTACAAGTTTGCTGTTGACAACTTTTCGATATCTCTTATCAATCTGGAGATATAATGATTCTCCAGCAGAGCTCTCCTCGGTTGATAGTACAGATGTTCCTGTTTCAACGGTCTCTTGAATTCTTAACGTTTCTGGCCATTTTGCTGTGTTTGTTGGTCTTACTTCTTATTCCCGTGTGTGTCGTCATGAGCACTTCTCTCGCAAGTGTCACTTGCAGAGTGTCCTTTCCATTCGCCCATCCTGTCACTTTTTGCATATTCAATTCTGCAAAAAACGTCGACATTTTGCTAATAATAATGAGAGAGAGAGATGTCTTAGAAATCTCAGTGATGCTCATCGAAATGGAGGGAGGAATGCTCACTTTCGATAATTGAATTTCTGAATGGGGGGGGGGGGACGGATGGCTCCGAAGGAGGGGAGGAACAACGAGTAAACAATACATCTCATATCTGATTCCATCTATTCTCTATGTAACTTTTGGTTTCTCGGAGCACCATTCACAAATAGAGATCATACTACTAGATTTTGCTCTCGAGAAGGTCCCCTGGTGCTCTTTCCAAAGATCCATAGTTGACAGAAGGCTCCAGAATGATTTTGTGATTCAGTCATCGACATTTCCAGCTCGCAAATGCTGATAGTCTGAAATTGAGCGGCTATGTTCGCTCAGGAGCTCAGGAGCTCTATTCTGTAACCTGGTGAGCAATTTCATTGAGTAACTTTGACGAGTTCATGAGCCATGAGCTCGTGAAGAAGGTTCATCTAGCTCTCAATCAGAAGTGTGGCTCATGACAGTGTTCATTTCGTAAGCCTGGGTTGACAGTGTCCACCTCACAGTGTACGTATTCAACTTCAAATCTCCAACGTCTTCCCACAACTTTGAGACATTACCGTTTCAACGTTGTTACTTGTTTTACTTGTTTCTTCACATGCTCAATAGTGCTCAATATTGGGATTCTCTGACCAAACAAATGAGACAAAAGTGGGTTGTAATTCCAAAGAATATTACCATTCCTGTTGCACATAACCGGACGTATTCCTCTTTCAAAGTCCAAAGAATCAACCTCTCTCTCCCAAAGTCCTCTCATAAATCTTTCCCATGAGAGAATCTGCTCCGTTTCCCCTTAACTTCCACCCTAATCTCCACTCCTAAAAGCTCCATTCCCTCTTCACTTATTGTTTTCCTTCTCCCCCTTTTCTTCTTCCTCATAATCACATTCGTTCAGTCCCTTTCTTTATTCTTTCCCCCCAATGAACACACGTCTGTTCTCTCCCAAAACGCATCCATTTCCAGAGTGTGCCATGCGTTTCTTCCAACTCCTCCTGCTTGTCGTCCTCCTCACCGCCGTCGCGGCGCTTCCGTTCTTCAACTCGCCAACTGTAAGTTCCAAAAGAGCACCAATGATCTTCGAGTGATAAGAGTGTGGAACAGTGGAACAGTGATTTATGACGTCATCTTTATCTCTTATCATTGAGAGAGAGAGCATATCCCATACAGGCTCGCTCGGAAATTTCAGAAATTGAAAAAAAATCCGAAAAAAAAGTTCGGAAATTCTCAGAAATTCTGGAAATGAGCCGAAACTGTCAAAAATACTTTAAATTATTCGATTTTTCAGTCCTATGAAAAATGAAAAATCAGAAAATTTCCCGTCGGAAGCTTTGGAAATTTCGATAGCTCCGTTTCCGGTTCCGACCAAATCTGATCCCGTAGCACACCCAACGCCAGCTCATAGGACAATACGCTGAAACACAAACTCGACAACGTTCGATAGAAACCGAAAGAGCACTTGTTTCATTTCTGAAACTGTAATCATCATTAATCTTGAAACCTGCGCAAACGCGCTCCGCTGGACTCGTGTTGGTCTCGCCACGACTCTTGTCTGCGTCTCTCGTGGAATACATGAGACAGAGACGAGTATCGTGCCGAGACCAACAAAAATCTAGCGGAGCGCGTTTGCGCAAGTTCCAAGATTTATGAAATGTATAATAGAGACTCAAATTTTTTCAAGATACAACTGCTTTCCTTGGAATTGCTCCTTTTTCCTTAGAATTGCTCCTTGGGGAAACATTGGGAAATCTGCAGATTCAGATCTGAACATTTTTCAAATTTTTCCTCGGACTTGAAATTTGAATTTCGCGCCCATGATCAAAGATTACGCGCAAATGCAGATTGGAAGCTCTGGACACCATGACGATGGTTTCGCGCAAAATGACCAAATTTGGCCAGAACGCTCATTGTTTCGACGGAGCGCGTTTGCACAATCTTTTGTGACCGATGGCCTAAAATGTATTCGAAAAGTGTAATTTTGACATGAAAAAGCGGCAAGAAAGGCTCCATCGCCACGGGGTGCTGAGGTAAACCTCATTTGAATTTTCATTTTTCGCGGGCGAATTCAAAATATGCGTGTCTAACTCAATTTTCTCCGAGACTGCTTGGTGTAGAAAACACGACGCTCCATTTTCGCAAAGTAATCGTCGGAGGGCAATTTTAGAAACAGTCGAAATTTGAAAAATCGTCCGCTAAACCGTGTTTTCAAAGCCGTTTAGGACCTGCCAAAACGAGGTACCGTATACCGTTAGTGGAGCACACTTGCTGACCACGTCGGCCGCAACACCCCGTGTATCGCCAAAATTCTCATTTTTAGAAAATATCGGCGAATCGGCGAATTATACCGATTTTTCTGACGTTTTAGGTGATGGTTTCGTGTCAAAAAAAAATTATCAATAGAGCTGTTTTCCGATAAAAAATCACTGCTTCACAGAAAACGTATATTTTTTTCAAAAACTTTGGTATTTGATATCTGCCCGAAATGTTTTCATTGTAAACCTCATCGATTCTGAATCCCCTCGACGTCATCTGAACTCATTCGCATTCCAGGGCCAAACGTACGGCGGCCAATGGCGTCAAATGTACACCGACGAGAACCTCGAGATGGCTCAGAATCCGCGATACATCATGTCGAACCGGATGAGAGGTTGATCTGTTTCTCTTCGAATTCTGAATGAGTTCCGAATAAAAGAATGTGTTGATTGTTGATGATTTAAAGCATTTCCGAATTTTATAATGTTAAAACTGGGTTTTAAGAGAGAGAGGGGGGAGAGCGAGAGAGAGAAAAACTGCACATAAAAAATCCAATGGAAAAGGAAAAGAAAACAAAGGAAATGGAGTGGAAGGAGAAGGAGAAGATGATGAGATAGATACCACCGTTTCAGTTATTTAATTAATAATTATATCCAAATTAAATCCAAACATTATTCAACAGTAATTCAAGTTGGGACGAAAGCAGGCGAAATACTGTAGATTCGAGAGAGATTATGAAAATGGAGAGGGAGAGAGAGAGTGTGTGGAAGGGTTAGTAAGAGTAACGAGTATAAGGAATATGGAAACGAGGAGAGTAAGAAAAGAGACCACCCGAAACAGGGAAAACGATTAAAACAAGAAACATTCGAGATGTGAAGAGAGGGAGAGAGAAAATGGATTTTTCGGTTTTCGAGGACGAAACATGAGAAATGGTTAACAAATCTGAACGGGAACAGACCCGGGGGACTTTTTTTTTTTACAGTGTGTTAATATTAGATGGATGCTTTGTATTTTTTTAGTAGGAAGACACGATCCGGCATGTTCCAAGTTCCAGCGATTTGTAGGAGAACGTGAGACCCGACGAGTAGATGACACCGTCTTCGCGGACCAGATTGATCGGCACCTGAAGAAAGAGGGAAATGAGTTTTTAGAACAGAAAGAAGAGGGATTTACCTCCACGTCGCCCTGTTTTCCGACGAACATCCACTGCGTTTGCTCGTTGCGAACCGATGCGATCGGCGGGATCATGCACGAGAGGTTCTCTTCGTTTCTGAACGTCGTCTCGACCGGAACGTTTCCGAACCACACTTTGAGGTTCGGTTTGAAGTCGCGGCCGTGGATTTCGAGTCGCGAGTTATCGCCATGTCCGTCCACGTCGAGGGATCCGACGACTGGGCACGGGGAGATCGGACTGGCGACTGGGCCCATCGCCTCGTAGAAGCGGTACTCGGCCTTGTCCGTCGAGATGATTGTCCACGCGGCTCCGTCGTTGATCTGATGGCGAGTATCGCTGAGCGCTTGCGCCTGGTGCTGGATGATCTTGTCGTGGCTGAGGCAGAGGTAGACGAGATCATTGTCGACCATTTGGAACGCGCACTTGTGCAGTTGGGAGACGGGCTCTTCGCTGCACGACGCGTCGAGGATCACATGCTGTTTGTCGACTTTGCGGATGCGAAGGCGCGGAAGAGCGATTCCGGTGACGCTGTCGACGAGTTTGACGACGCTTCCGTAGTAGACGAATCCGTCGCGGACGGCGAACGCCTCGCTTTCCTGCTGGGCGCGCTCATCGTCGACTGAAAAATAAGTGGGTAATGATAGCAGAAAAGGTGATAGAAACTCACAAAGATGAATAGTGAATGCTCCCCACTTTGTCGACGACGCGTGGAACGCTCCTCCCTCGACGTGCAGATAGCGAGTGCTGACAGTTTGCGAGCGGAGACGATTGAAGAGAGCGACCTTGGTGCCGCTGGCGATGCAGAGATACTTACAGTCGGTGTTCTTCATGCTCTGCTTCTTCTTCGATGGCTTCGAGATGACTTTGATGCGCTGCGAGACGAACTGCCCGATTTCCATGCCACATCCGTAGAAGAACTGCGCGTTGAGATCGAAATACTTGCGCTTGTCCGTGTCGCTAATGTAGAGCGTCTTGGCGGCACAATAATCCTGAAACTTCTTGAGGCGGTGGTGAAGAAGCGAGTTCTTTCAGTAACTCACATGAATGTTCGGATCCTGTCTCTGGTCTCCCGGATGTTTCACTTTGCTCGTCGAAAAGTCCAACTGTTGGCGATCCGAAGTGTCGGATCCTATGCCGATGTAGGCGATGAGCTCAGCGGTGTTTTGCTCGTAACTCGGATCGTTATCCGACGGCAGCAGGTCTTTCTGTGTCGATTTGAACGTCTTGACGAGCTGCTGAACACGCTCCTTCTTGATCTTCCATCCGTTTCCGATGAGGTAGATGCATGGCGGTGGACAGAAGAATCTAGAAAAAAATCCCCTTTCATTTCCTTCATTTCCCAACAATTCCATTCGCGCCCCAACGCCAACTACGCACACATCATCGGAAAGAGAGAACGAACCACAAGACAAAATATGCGACGAAAAAAAGCACGAGGCAAGCGAGAAAGCGAGCGAGAAAGAGAGACGGGCGGCTCACGTAACGTGGGAATTTCTACCGTATTCCCCCGCCGCTCGCTCGTTTGCCTTTCGTTTTTCTTCTTCTTCTTTCGCCGCGCGCGCGGTCACATTTGAGGTGTTGTGATGACAGAGATACACTTTTTTCGATTAAAATTCGGAGGAGGGCTACTGTAGATTGGTCTCTACCGCATCAACGTTCTCAACTCGCAATTCGACGAGTACTCGAAGGAGCACAATAGAGGGCGAGGCGAGCTCTCAAGTTGATACCCTCTTGTTTTTGACACGTGCTTCCTCTTGATGTGTTCATCAATTAGAGCAGTCCTTCTGCGATTTGTGCATGTGCTCTCGCGCAAAGTGGTCCCCCCTCCTAATTGGTTGGTAAGCTTATAAATACGGTGTTTGCCGTGCGATTGGGCCAAGCCACTTGTGCATTAAATATTGTGTTTCTTGCTGAGAGGAGGGGAGGAGATTACGTAACATTAGGCGACTAATCCGTGCCCCGGAACATATGGTCATTTGGAGGGCGCTGATTTCGCGCATTTTCAAGTCCTAATGAACCGGAGCTTTGTGGGCTAGGTAAATTATCAGAATAACCGAGAAGCCACTGGCCAGATTACTGTAGCTTAGGGAACAAGCCTGCTAAAGTTAGGGTTACTGTAGGCAAGATAGAAAGCTCAAAAGTCACTCCACCCCGAAAAATACTCGATTACTGTGTGCTTTCGAAGCGAAATGTTGCCAATGGGCTAATTGATACCGAAAACAACAAGGATGTGCCACCTGCTTCAACAAGATATCTTGTGTTGTATGCGCGCGCGTCTTGTAAGTGTATCATTTATGAGCAAATATTGAGTGCCTCCAGAACCGCTTGTTCACGCCACCTGGCTGCCGTCTATCTATCTGTACCCATTAGGGCTCACCTCTTCTCGTTTCCGTACGACTTTTGGGCAACTTTGGCGTGGAAGATCGAAATGACGCACTCGAATTTTTCCTTGTTCGTGAGAAACTCCAGCATTCGTTCGCTGGAAGAGGAGAGGAGTTTTGATGTTTCTTTAGAGCCGCTTACCTTGTCAGTGTGAGCGGCTGATCGGGGAGAACGCTGTGAAGATTTCCGAGTTTCGCCTGGAACGCGAGCTGATAGCCGGCCAGCGGGTTCGCCGCATTGAGGGAAGCGCCGCCGAAGCTCGAGTTCGACGTGTCCAGGAACGAGGAGGACGATGGTGTGGACTGTCCCATATTGTAGAATGGTGTCGTCTCGGCTGAAAAAAAAAACGCTTGAATTTTTCAAACAATCTAACTTTTTATTTCTGTATTTTCTTTATCAGAGCATTTTTCCATCTTTCACCATCCCTTCTCCCACTTACCGAAGCCCTGGTTTCCCATTCCTCTTGAGAACTTCCCGTGCGCTCTCGGCGACGGTTTCGGGCTCTTTGGGAATTTCCCGAAGCTCCCAGGGGTGATGGGAGAGAAATTATTGAAGATCGGCGACATCAAAAACGAGTTCATGTTCAATCCGAGAGGCGAGTTCGGAAGTAAATTCGGAAACGGAGGAGTCAACGAGGCGGGTGGAGTCATTACGTTTGGCGACATATTGGTCAGAGTAGTGTAACTAGGTGTCGCAGTGGTGGTGGTGGCAGTGTCAGTGTCAGTGGTGACGGACGGTGGACCGGTGGAAGCGGAGCCAGTGCCACCACCATAATAGTACGGGTACGGCCAACCAGGCGGTTGAAACATTAGCTCAATGAATGGCAGGCGACCGAATGTCTGACGAGAGAAACACAATGGCGAGTAGAAGGGTGATTACTTTTTAGGGGGATGAGAGCCAACTACGGGATTGGGGGAGGCGCCAGAAGGTCGGTGTACTCGTTTGTGTACCTGCGCCCCTCTATAACCACGCGGTCGGCCGTCTTTAGTCTATGTACATGAGTTTGTGTCGTAAATGAATCGGTCAAAAACGACGGCGACAGTTACGATCTTTTGGGCGAAAGAGGGAAAGCCGACGGATTGTTTGTGTTCCGGTGATAAAAAAAATGATGAGGAGAGGTGAGATTTGAATGTATAAATTTATATGGAGCAGCTAAGAAGGGGGTGCAAAGAATCGACATCTTGGAGGTACCGTGACCCACACTATATCCCAGTCCAGAATGAATTCTTCTTTAGCCTATCAGAATTCCCATAAACTAGAGTAACCCTCGAATTCTAGCGGCCGCGGAATGTGGAAAAGTCGTTAAAAATGTTGCGCGCAAATTGGATCGTGACTCGGCGTGCCGTTCACAGCCCCATTACTTACGGTTTAATGTGAATTTTTCCACATTTCTCATTAAACTCACAAAAGTGCCCGTAGTGGGGGAGGAGGTGATTGTTGAGAGACGAGTTGGTTGAGACTACTGCCCCAAAGTTCGGGTACGACGACGGCATCTGCATGATCCACGAGTCCGCGGCTCCGAATGCTCCGGGTCCTCCATGAACCGATTGTTGAGGTGGTGGCGGGGGAGGGTGATAGTAATAGGCATCCGGAGTTTGGTAGCACATCGAAGCGGCGGCAGCGGAGAGAGCCGAGGAGGAATTCTCGTATCCGCTGGATACTGTATCGTTGAGGCTTCTGGAGAGAAGGCCATCGTCACAGTAGAGTGCCGACAAATTGGGTTTTTCGTCGAGCAGCGCTGGCGACGTGAGGTTGGGCATCATGGTGAGATGGTGGACGTGATGGTTCGAGTGAATGGTGGCAGCGGCGGCCGCGGCCGCGGCCGCAGCAGACACCGTCGAAGCGGTGGATTCGGCAGAAGCCAGTGACGACTGATGATAATCCATGGGGCTTCGCGCGTCGTCCCGGGCCGAGAGAAGAAGGGAAGGACCGATGGGTGGCGCGTGAAAGTCGAGAGTCTCTCCGAAGTGGTGGTGGCGAGATGGTGGTGGAGGAGAAGGATGGGAAGAGGGAGGCTCTCGTCGTGGGATATCCGATGCGAAGATTCCCACCAGTGGCGACGAGTCGGAATAGTGGATGGGACGCGGGGCGGAATAGGAGAACGAAGACCGACTTTCGATGCTACCCACGGAAAGCTGAGAGCGATGGGAGAGGAAGGGGGCTGTCAGCGAAAAGCACACACAATGGAGCGGGTGGGAAGAATCGTCTCCTCTCCTCCTCGCAGCCGTCGTCGCCTCTCCGACACTCGATTGCCACGCCCTTCCACGCTCTTTCTCTGTCTTTCGTTGGTTTCCCCCCATCCAGCTGTGCTATAGCTTCTTTCGGGGTAGATGCAGCAGCAGCGACCACAGAAAGACTCCGGGGGCGGAGCCTGACTATCCAATCGGGGGGTCGATGAGAGCTTTCATTGAGCGCAAGCGATCGCGACGACGACGACGAAGACGACTAATGGGAATATTGAGCAGAGAGAACAGTGCGAAAATCGCTAACTCGGTGTAATTGTGAAAAATCGTCATATTAGGCAGCGACGACTTTCACTTGCCGAGTTAATCCCATAGACGGACGGTATCTTCTTCTTGTTGTCCAATTTGCCGGTATACGGCAAACACCGTGCATGTCTCGTGTTTGAGCGCTCCGCTTTCCGAAGGGGGCCAAGAGCCATGAGAATGCTCTCTCGGTGTCATGGGGAAGGCATCCGACGAGTGGATTTCGAGAATCGTGTGAATCTTCGCACAACATCAACAATGATTCCGCGGGTCGGGAGTTTGGGCGGCTAGCCATTCTCGACGCTTTTTTTCTCGATGTTTCTTTGGTTCATAGTTCGCTCTTGTATATCAATGAATCAATCGCTTGTGCGATACTGTAGTCATTATTCCATTCCTGATATTATTCAAAAATTCCTCCTCCGGTGGTGTTTGCGTGCTTCCTCCCTCTGCTCCTAATAATGACCTCATTTGAATATCATTATCATTTTTATCATGCAACAGTATGCAAACAGGGGTTTGCAACTCATGAAGAGGGTTATGGGGGCCCGAGGGGCTGCTGCAAGTGAGTGCTCGTTGGGAAAATGCTATCAATCTACAGACGGAGAACACGGCTTATCATTGAAATTAGCGCTGTTTCAACGTTCGTGATTATCCGATTCCGCTGTCAAGCTATCAAACGAACTTCTCGATAACCTCTGATCTTCTGGGAGACGGGTCAATGAATCTTCAACAAAGACGTCCTTCGCCGTCTATTCATTTCAATTCAATTCCATTATCATTCTTATCGCCCTATTATCGTGTGAAAAGAGCACTGCGAGCACCTGGCACCGACCGAGCACTGCATTTCCTACGGTACTCCCTCTGTCGGTTTGACTTTCTTTGATCAGTCCCATCGTTATGCGTGCGAACAGTTCGTGATAGTTCGGCGTCTCTTCAGCGACCCATTATGCTTTCTTGAGAAGTGACGATGCTCTTCATCGCGGAAAGAAAATGGAGATAGAAGTTCCCACATGAATATGGACGACTCTGTATTTTTATGCACTCCCCGCACAAACAGAAAACGCTCTTCTTCTACCTTTCCCTATCATCATACTGTACATAAGGAACTCGGAGGAACGTCACACAGAAGATTGTGCTCCACGAAGCCACCTCAAGGCTAACGAGTTCTCGAATGGAAAACAACAGAGCCGTCGGCGGGGAGCCGTTGTGTGAGCTGCGCGGCTCTCCGATCATCGATCGACGTGGGAATTTCGAGAGCGACGACGGGCGAGAAGAGGGAGAAGCTTATGAATTAGCCACCACCAGCACCACTACCACTCACATTCTCACAATTTTCCGTTTTCCCTTCCCAAACCGAAGGGAAAATATGACAAAGAGGGCCGGTTGCATGTGATGCCGGCTTGGGGGCGAGGGAATGTGTGATAGCGACTGATGAAATACGGGGGAAATTACGGAAGAGGGAGCGAGCAGAATTCGTCGAGATGGGGGAAAGGGTGTCGAGTTACAAAACAATTGGGGATCCGAAATTTCGAGATTTTTTGGAAAAAGGAATAACCGGGGCTAGATTTCTCAATCAGGTTATTTAAAAAACTGCGAAAATTTGCCCACGTGCTGAAAATCACGGGAAGAAAATTTAAATTGTTTAATATAATAGTTGTTTGTGAGTAACCATTTCCCCTCCCCCACATTTTTTTATTTTTCGGCTCAAATGGCAAAAAATCAACTTCGGAAAATCATTCGGTAAATTGGGTTTTTTTCTCTTCTCTAGTGAAATTTGTTAAAAATAAAAATAATTTTCTGGGCCACCGATTTTCCATTTTGATTAATTTCAGTAGTTCACTCTCTTTTTCACCAAACACAGTTTCACAAAGAACTCACCACTTTTCGGTGATTTTCTCGACGGTTCCGTGCAATCTTTCGACGTCGACGCAACGCTTCCGTCGCTGTGATTGCTCGTGTTCGGTGATAATCGCATTCGTTTCGCCGAGGGGGATGACATTTCAGGTGAGGGAGTTTTCTGAAAATTTATTGAATTTTAATATAGAAAATTTGATGTTAAGGGATGATTTCTTGAAATACTCACAGATGATGTATCGTCTGACGATGGAAACAACGAATTCTGTTGCATCTGAATGGCCATCAGTGCTTGAATCTGAAAAACATTGCGAATAGAATAAAGTAAGAATATTGGGCGTCTAACTGAGACTGGATTTAGCGTCTCACTGAGACTGGCCACGAGAACGGGTGGTTTTTATGCGCTAAGGAATGCGTATTTTGAGAAAGGATCTTACAAAAAACGTTCTGTTTTGGGAATGAATGGGAGCAAATAGAAAGCGAGTACGATTTGTATCAAGTTTTGAGAAAATGGAACGAAACAAGGAAGAGAGTGAAGGGGGGGGGGGGGGGGGGGTGAGCAACAGATGTGCAGCGAAGATCGATACAGTAGGCGTTGGTGACCCCTCCTAGTGTTGTCCTTGGACTACCGGAGGGATTACATTGATTTTTCTGTACTCACCACTCTCGCCCTGGGAAAACCGCACTTTTATAGATTCTTGTTGAATCTAGAGTTAGTATTTCGAAATTTCCGATCAATTTATTTTTTAAAAAATTTCCGAAACACACCACCGGAAAGACTTTAATTTACAAATGGAAAAAATTTAGACTTCGGATATTTTTTTCAGAAATGAATTTCGCAATTGTGGCCTGAACGGCGACTGGGTCGAATTTTGATAAATTTCGAACTGTTTTTATGATTCTAACTCATTCTTTTCAGAAATCAATAATTAAAAAAGGCTATTTCTCTGAAAATTTCGAAGACAAAAAAAAACATTTTTCTATTATATTTCCAGCGAAGTGGCTCGACAGCGACGCGTGGGAGGAATCGGGTCTCGCCGCGAGAACATAAACTTTTTCGAAAATCGACATGCGCCTTTGAACTTTTAGGTACGGTCTACGGTAGTTTCTTTAAAGGCGCATGTCGATTTTCGAAAAAGTTCATGTTCTCGTGGCGAGACCCGATTCCTTCCACGCGTCGCTGTCGCGCCACTTCGATGGAAATATATAATATAAAGGCGTTTTAGGGCAATTTTTCGTTCAGTCAATCTAATAGACCCTAACAAGACAAATGCCATTGCCAATGTGTGTCCCAAACCCCACTGACTCACCTGTTGAAGGGCAGCAATCTGGCTCGGCGCGGTGGCGACGGCCAGCGGCGAAACCGACTGGAACATGGCTTCTGGAACTCGGGGAAATTGTGTAAGAGATGTCTTTTTCCGAGGGTACTTACCTATGAACTTGTCCAGATTGGGAGTGGGTTCACCCAGTCTGCAAAAAGAATTCATTACTTGAGGAAAAGGGAAAATGAGATCATTTCGATGAAGAGTGGTGGTAGTGGTTGGGAAAATAAGGTGTAGGACTGCTTTGAAAGAATTGGAGAACGAGTCCGAATGTACATTGGGAGATTGAAATCTCAAGAAAATTTTCTTTGTTTTTTTCTTGATTGATTTTCTTGATGATAGACGCTTGAGAACCGAATTATTAAAAAAAGATCGTGAAGTGAAAATAAGAACTGTCGACGACTTCTAGAGTAAACTGACTCCTGTAGGGTTCCGGTGATGAGAATTATAATACAAATTATCATTTCCTTCGAAACTGACCAGCAAAATCGGCGGATGTTCTTAAGAACTATTATCGGATGCATTCGAAATGAAGATTTGACGATATTTCGCGAGAATAACAAATTTCGTATGACAATCAGCCAGATACCAGAATTTCGAAAAGAATAATTAAAGTATGCTGTAACAATCGTTTAGAACTGTCTCGTTCGTTTCAAGACCGCTGACGGTCGGTAAAAAAATATGCTCGTCGAAATCGGTATTTCGGGTGAATTCGATAGTAGAATTATGAAAATCACCGTAAATCTTGATTACGGTCGACATCAGTTCTCAAAAACAAAGTGCCAGTGGCCCTCTTCACCCGTCAGATTCTGGCATTTCACACGTCGTCAAATTATGGATACGCTGTGTGGTTGTAGCACGGGAATTCTGACAGGAGAGCTGTTTATGTATAAGCGGATACTTCTTGCGAACTGTCTGCTCAATGGCAGAGAGCACTAGGCTGAACACGATAAACCCTATAAGTAAACTGACAATCGACCTTTGACATAGTCAATATGCACACACAATGTTTCAACCTTTTTACACTAACTTTTGAAAGAAAATACGCTCAGGTAACGAACGCATGGGGGAAGTTCGGTTAAAGCATAGAATAAGTTTTCATCAAAATTGAGCACCTAGTAGGGGTCTATCGCAACGACTCCAAAACCATACAACTAAATCACGAACTGACAAAGTGAACCTAAGGTGAGGCCAACGAACGTCTAACTCGAAAACGCACAAAACTGACGGGTCTGATAGAGTGGAAGAAGGCGTGTTCGGAAGGGGCGAGAGGGCGTTAGTTATGGTGCTTGAAAACGAATGAATCGCGAGAATCGGGTGCGCATTTTATTACCGTTTCCCACCGCCTCCGAGCGGCTAATAAAAGTTGCGACAAACAGGGTACTGTAGGCGAAAAAGGTGTGGAGGTAGCAGCGTCAGAGGTTGCGTTTGTTTCATCTAGCCGAAAAGGTGTAAGATTTAATGGTGGGCCACGTGAGAGGAATTATGGGAGAGCTGTAAATTCGAGTGCATGGGCCGCGGCAAGAGCGGAAGAAAGAAAAGGAAGTTGAGTGCTTTAGCAGGTTGAATCAGGGTTACCGTTACCAAAATGATAACCGCATCAGTTCTTGACTCTAACAAGTCATCCATTCTTGCACAGAACCTCCTGAGGCCGTCGATTATTTATGTTGAAAAATGGAGGGGATTCCGTCAAAATCTGATTATGGTTCTGCTAAAAAATGGGTCACAGGGTGGAGCGAAGAGGACCGCTGCCAGGGTTTTGTGATGAGCATACGGCGATAAATCAATTATCACTACTTCCTTCATCTAGATAGCATTGACTAGCCGAGACTGGATCTAACGACGTGGCAGTTGGGGCTTTTCGTTGAAAATCTGTGTTTCTCTTCTTCTGCGAGAATCTTGTCCGCAGAGCTCTCCCGAGCTTTCGAATTTCATTCAGATATAGCAATTTTCAGTCTCCCGTCACCTACAGTAACCCACCCATGTTTTCTGACTTTGGTACATTCACTTCAAAGTACGAAACACACGACGGGGATACCCCCAAAATCGTCTATCTTTGTCCTCTTCCATCTTGTTTCTGTCTCTCTCTCTCTCTCCATTGACAACTTTGATGAGGTGTTTACAGTTATAAAACATAACACACACTCTCACACATTCCATCACTAACTTTCTGCAAAAACAGGAAGAAGAAGACGACGACGGCGACGACGACGATGAAACGACAAACGACCCCATTCTTGTCTGTGTGTATCATTAGAGATGTGCGAAGATTACAAACTGATCGGGAAACATGAAAAACAATTGAGAAACAGAGGGGAACGCTTCCTATATTCGTGGTTGCTGCTGCTGCTGCAAACCCTATCATCTTTGGGTTCAAAACCACAAGTGGGGGGAGCATGGGAAAACGGAGAGGGCGCCAGAGAAAAAGATCAAAATCATAGACAGCGAGGAGGCGGAGTTCTAGGTGATGGGAGAGAGACGACACGAATACCGGTTTTGTCTTTCCCCCTCTTATCACGGGCGTATCAACTTGAAATTCACGGGGGGGATTCCCCCGTTTTCCACCGGCGGGAGAGTGATAACGAGGCGGAGGGAGCAGAGAGCGAGAGGCGAAAGGACAAGATTTGGACGTGAAGAAGATGATCGGGGAGAAACGTAAGAGAAGAGGAAGATAACTGATCAAGGGGATATATATAATAGCTGAGATGATAATGATGATTTTTCGAACGAGCCCTCTTTTACTAAAATAGGAGGAGAGAAAGAGCAACACAACCAGGAGAGCAAGAAGAGCTGATCCGTTAATCAGGTGGGATTTTGCAGAGCCACTGAGATCAGACAGAGTAGGACGGCGGGATTTTTGAGTTTCGTAGAGTTTGAACTATGAATTGAAAATATCGCAATGTGAAAGGATTACCCAGAGACTCAGATGACTCGGTTTTCTTATAATTAGTGGGCCCGGTCACTAACAAACGTCTAGGATAAAGGATAATGACACATGGACGTGTGGATAGTCGAAAAGAATGGGAGAAGGATCCGGAGGAGGAGGAAGCCCGAGCGGAGAATAATGGCCGGTGAGAGGTGAGAGGTATCATTTTATGATTGGTAGGAGAAAAGGTGCACACATAAAATTGTATGAGCGGTAGGAGGCGGAGGACGGGGTCATGTTAGGAGGCGAACGGAGGGTAAATAGCGGCACCCGGGAGAAAAGGAGGAAACGGAGAAACTTGGAGACATTCGGAATGAGCAAGAGGTTAGGGGATCGCAGGTGCGCGACGGGCGGATTTGCAAAAAGTTAAAAAGGGTGAAAATCACCTGGAAACTCAGGAAAATGAGATATCAGCAGTGCAAGTCAGCAAGTGATTCAGAAATGAGGAAGGCAAAATTCAGAAAAACACGGAGACAGAGAGAAATGTGGACTGTAATCGAGGACAGTGTTAAAAATAGTAATTGACGTGCCGAATGAGCGAAAAGAACAAAACAAAGAGGAGAAAGAGACAACACACAACGAGGATCGCAAGAGACAGTGGCCGAATGAGCACAAAAGAGCACAGACAGAATGGTTCAAGTTGTACAGGAATCCACAGTAATCCATGAAGAGAAAGAGCTCAAATTGAGGCGAACAGTCATCGGAAAGCGAGAGAGAGAATATTTTGTCCTCCTCGTTTTTGTGCCAGCTAAACAAATATGGAAAATCAGGAGAGTCGAATAAAAAAGGTGAGAAGAGAGAAGTGAAACGTTTTGTATGAGGAAAGTGGACACAGGAAAGAGCACCCCCCCCCCCCCTGGTTGGGAAATGTGAAGCGGGAGAACCAGGAAGAGGGCGGACCGATCGGTGAATAGAGATTCTGATAGTTAGAGAGGGACGCGAACTGATTGTCAAAATGGTCATGATGATAACCGAGAGAAACGACTGGAAATGATTCGGGGACAGTTTTTGAGTTTTGTGCGAAGCAATGCGAATTGCTGGAGTGTGTAGCCAACGAGAAGGATGGGAGTTCCGAGTTCCAGAGGCTTGACCCAAGAAGAAATGAGATCCCACCCGAAGGATCCCATGATCCATAGTATCCCTCACAGGATCGATTGAAATTCCAGAGCCACAACTCAGCTCTTCCCATCCTCCTCGGGCCGCAACTGCCAAGTTCCCAAGAACACTGATCATTTCGCTTTCCCTCCCTCCCTCCCCCTGGGGTGGGTCCAATGTGTTCCTGAGGGGGGTTTCCCAGGGACGAATCATCTTCTCGCCGACAAGACAACATTCCCACAGAGACGCAGAGTGGCAAAGCGCCCGGAGTGGGAGAGAGAGACACTCGCCTGCCTGCCTGCAGTCACTCCCTATCTTCTTGGCAAACATTTCTTCTCTGTTATCAGTGAACGTGGTGGGTGTACTGTAGAGTGGTTGGCGCCAGGACGGAGGGAACGTCTGGAAGCTTGATCGTCGTCGTCGGCTAAAAAGTGTGTGAGGGTGCGAATAGACGTGGGAAAAACCACTTAAGTCTTGTTTGTATGTATGTCTCTCTCTCTCTGTCTCCCTCTATTTCCCCCCTGTGTGCCTCTTTCAAGAAAAAGGTTGGCCTTGTGGGGAGGGGGCTGTGTCGGTGGTCGGTCGGGGGGCCTCGTTTGCAGACGGGAAGCGAGCGAAGGGAGGAGGAGGAGGAGGACACACTTCTGCACTGTCTCCGCATCTTCGTCTTCATCGCTATTCACCCGGGGACAGGGGCGGCCCCCTCCGGCGATTCTCTCACACTCGGGGGCCGCTCACACACTCTCTCTCGCTCTCTCTCTCCCTCTCACACAGAGACAATGTGTGAGAAAGGGAGGGAACTGGTGTGTGTGTAGGGGGGTGGTGGGAAAACGAGCGTGGGAAAGTGTCGGCGGGGCGCGACGCCGGCGGCTGCTGCTGCTGCGGCGGCGACACAGACGGACAGGATGGGGCGGGCGTGCGCCGCGAAAAAGAGAGTGTACCGAGTGGCGAGGGCCCCGACCCCTTCATTCTCTATTCTGGAATATTGAATAGGAAGTAAGGAGCGGAATGTATATGGGAATGTTTCAAACATTTACCGCACTTGCACGAATTGCACTGCACAGGTCTCCTGACTGTCTGTTTACGAAAGTTGGGAAGGGGTGTGTGCGTGTTTATACGATGAGAAAGAAGACAGTTTTTGACCTCAAATGATCAGAAATTGCGGGAAGGTTGTGGTTCGGAGGGATCAGAAAGAACGAAATTACGGTACGAAGTTCAGAAAAGATCTGGGCTCTCGAGGGTAAGAACTCTTGAGGAATTTGGGGACTCGCAGATTTGCAGAGAATATTGAATTAGTGGTCGAGGACGTACTGGACGTTCGAAAGAACTCAAAGTTTCAAAGAAGGAAGTCATCTGGGCTTTCTGGAAGCTCAAGACTTGAAATTTCTCAAAGATTAAAGTTCGCGGAGGTTCTCCTAGATAGCTAAAAGGATACAACTTCTAGAAGTGCCCAGACAGTCGTTGACCTTCTCGCGGTAATTTCTCAATAGGAACTAAAAAAAAGTCCAACTTGAACTATTGGATCGAGTGTCACAAGAACTATATCGACCGGTCCAACCGACCCTAACAAGTAGGCGAAGGAAGGAAAATCGGATCGAGAAGAAATACGCGAAGGGGAGAGGGTGGGGGCGAATATACCATCCCTCGCCCCCCACACACGCACGTTTTTCTCCGTTCTCACGACAACTTCTTCTTCTTCTGGGAACGATTGTGAAGGACGTCCTCCCCTTCTCGTATTCAGAAGAAAAGAGAGACGGCAGGAATACGAGACACAGAGACAAGTGGGAGGAGAGAGGAAATGTGGGATGGGAAGTGTGGGAAAAAACCGAGGGGACGGGGAGGAGGAGGAGAGGACATGAGAACCTTTTTGAACTCGGGTCGTGGTCGCTCGCACAGATTTCTCTCCCTCTTTTTCGAGTGCGTCTGCGTTTAGATCTCACTCTCTCTCGAAACATCGTCTCTCTGCAGAAAAAAAAACGATGGCGGCTCATTTGAATTTCCGATTGCTCAATTTGCAATTGATGCACTCTCGACACAGCGGTCTACGATGTCTTTGACTTTTTCTAGGTGAATAATCGGTCGAAAACCACAAGCGCCACATTATACATCCGGTAGTCGTGGTGAAGGAGGAAGGAGGAAGCGAAAAATGGCAAACTTGTGTGAATTTGGCGCCAAATTCGAGGTGGGCAGGTGGCGAAGATGAGATTTTGATTTTCAAATTTTGATCCGATTTCCACCGTCACCGGTTTCTTCGAATTTCGCAAAACCCGCTGAAAACCCGACAAAAGCGATAGTTGTAAACAAAAAATGTCATTTCCATTCTTTCTCGGGGGTTCCGTTTTGTGTGTGTTTCTGCGAAAAACAACAGCAACAGCGCGACGAGAATGGGATGATGACCAGAAATGGACGAGTAGTGTGGAGATGATAACCCGCTGATAACGACGATGTGTTCTCTCGTCAGAATGTTCTTTTCTCGGCGTGGGAAAGAACAAATTACACTTTTTGATTGATGGGTTCCGAGAGACGACGATTTGGAACGGTTGCGCGCTGATTTTTGAAAAATGGACGGTTTTTGGTGGATTTTTTGAATATTTTCCAAATAAATCATGAAATCTTACGGTTTAACGTGTAGATCTAGGTGTTCGTGGTCCCATGTCGGTTGCGGAGTCCGAACTTCGTGCGGCGAAAGAGAGCGATAGTTGTCGATTGGTGAGTAGGTGGTGAGTGGCATTATTAGTTTCTGGAGCTCTTGGTTCATTTTTGCTGGAAAAATTGGAAAAATCAGAGCAGCTTGCGGAAAAAAACAGGAAAAACAGAAGATAATTTAAATATTGAACGTTGGGAAAATTACAGAAGTGTGCACTTTTCGTCACCGGTGCTCTGCAGACTTCCCACGCTTACCGTACTACAAAAACCAGAAAAAAATTAATTTCACAAAAAAAAATCATTTTTCTGGAAAAAATTCCAGCCAAAAACTGAAAAAAAATTACCAATAAAACTACAAAATACGAGAATTATTCTCAGCGTGTCACAGGTCACAGGCAAACTTTCGAAATTTGCTTCAGAAAACAATTCCCGATCACATGCAAGATTGTTTGTCGAAAACACAAAAACACATGTTTTAATTTGAAAAATCAAGTATTTTAGTAACTGTTTGTTGTGTTTGGGTGCGGGGAATCCGTCGGCGTGATACTGATAAGACGAGAGAACCGACTGTCTTGATAGAGTCGGTTTTCGGTCGGTTCGGGAAACCCCCTCCGACAGTGATTGAGTACTGGGAAAATGCCCGTTTCACGCAGAAGATTCTAAAACAACAACATGCAGTCGCAAAAAACATTTGGCGATTTCATGGAAAAATTGAGATTTCTGGAAAAAACTGTAATTTTGGATTTTCAAGTTTTTTAATTATCAATTTTCATTGAAAATCACAACAAAAACCAATTCAATTTGTTCAACAACTATTTACTTCCTCTTCCTCCTGTATGCCGCGCGAGGGGCCATGTGCAACTTCTGTCAAATTCAACCCAGTTTCCACCATCTGCCACCATCGTCTACCATAAACCGACGAGACAACGCACTGAACGCAGAGACGCAGACAGCCAGTCTAAAGGCGCACACAGTTATTTATGCGACGGGTCTCGCCGCGCGCTCACTCTTCTCCACCGCCAATTTGAATATTGACACTGGCCAGCGACAGTTTTACGCCTGTTTTGCCTTGTTTTTCGTTGTTTTTCTTGATTTTTTAATGAAAAAACGTGCCCTATCACTGAATTTCCACGTGCTTCCCGTTAAATAACCAGAAATGCTTCAAAACTAGCCAATTTCCAGACAATGTCATCCAGAAAACGAGGAATAACACCGGCGCGAGACGGGACTCGCCGGAAGAAGTCGTTCGAGGAGACGGACAACATTGAAGTCGTCTGTCGTCTCTGTCCGTACTCTGGCTCGACGCCAAGTCTTATCGCCGTCGACGAGTCGGCCGTGCAGACAGTGCTCCCGCCGCCGCAGTATCGACGCGAAAATGCGCCACAGATCGAGAAAGTGTTCGGATTTGGACGCGTTTTCTCCGAGAATGACGGACAAGCGACAGTTTTCGAGCGAACGTCCGTGGATTTGATTTTGAACATGTTGAAAGGCCAAAACTCACTTCTTTTCACTTACGGAGTCACCGGATCCGGCAAGACATACACGATGACCGGAAGACCGACGGAAAGCGATACCGGATTGCTGCCAAGGACGCTGGACGTCATTTTTAACAGTATCAATAACCGGTGAGTCTTATTAAGAAAAATTCCGAAAAATCAAAAAAATAGTCAATTGCCCTGGAAATATTTTCTCTCTCAAATTATTCAAGTTCCCCAACATTCATTTTTCTTCAGTATCGACAAATGCATCTTCTACCCGGCCGCTCAAAA
This sequence comes from Caenorhabditis macrosperma, assembly GCA_963932285.1. Lineage (NCBI taxonomy): Eukaryota > Metazoa > Nematoda > Chromadorea > Rhabditida > Rhabditidae > Caenorhabditis > Caenorhabditis macrosperma. The sequence continues at coordinate 4,972,767 of OZ010620.1, forward strand.
CACATTCGAGATCCGTTCGTCGCTCGACGCCCACATGAAGCGCCACCAACTGGGAAACGATCTTCTGAGCACCAGCCGCGAGGTGACAAACGATCGATACTTTGAGGCGATAAAGCTGTCCGGCTACAATGACGATATGGTCTGCTCAGTGTTCGTCAACTACGTCGAGATCTACAACAACTATTGTTACGATTTGCTCGAGGACTCGAAGAGCGGGTAATTTTTCGCAATTCCAAGAACCACATTCTAATCGCCCCCTAGTTCTAGAACATTGACGAAACGGGATCTCCGCATGGACCGTCAACAGCAAGTGTTTGTCGAAGGAGCAAAAGACATCGAAGTGAGCTCCAGCGGAGAGGCCCTCGCGGTGTTCTGCCTCGGAGAAGAACGTCGGCGCGTTTCGTCCACTCTCCTGAACAAGGACTCGTCTCGCTCGCACTCCGTCTTCACCATCAAGCTAGTCATGGCTCCGAGAGCCTACGAGACGAATAGCGTCTACCCAGTGTCCGACAGCTCGAAGATCGTCGTCTCGCAGTTGTGTCTAGTCGATTTGGCTGGATCTGAGAGGTTTGTGCTCGTTAGTTTCCTCAGAATCATTACATATCGCCGATTTCAGAGCGAAACGAACTCAAAACGTCGGAGAACGGCTCGCCGAAGCCAACTCGATCAATCAGAGCCTGATGGTGCTCCGTCAATGCATCGAAGTGCTACGGCGCAATCAAAAATGCCCGGCTTCCTCGTTCCCGGAATCAGTGCCCTATCGGCAGTCGAAACTGACGCATTTGTTCAAGAACTACCTGGAAGGCAACGGAAAGATTCGTATGGTGATTTGCGTTAATCCAAAGCCCGACGACTACGACGAGAATATGAGTGCGTTGGCGTTCGCAGAAGAGTCGCAAGCGATCGAAGTGAAGAAGCAGGTTGATCGGATGCCGTCGGAACGAATCCCACACGCATTCTTCACACAGTGGAACTCGGAACTCGACGATGCCGCCCGTGACGAAGAAATCGTCAGAAGTGAGACGCCCTGTCCGCCAACGTTCTGTTTGAGAGTGAGTGAAGTGGAGAAAGGAACATTTCTTATAAGTTTTTTCTTTCAGGACTACAACGACAATGGCACTGTCGAGGCTCTCCGCAGTTACGTACGGCAGCTGTCGGCCATGCAGAATCTGGAAGACGAGACCGCCAGCTCTTCTCTCCTCGCCGCCGTCCGTCAGTACATGATGGAGGCCGACTACCAACGTGTTGAAATCGCCCGCCTCAAGGATACCCTCGATGCGAAAGACGCGGAAATCCAGAAGCTGCGCGGCTTCTGTTCCAAGTACAAGAGAGAGAATCAATCGCTGAAACAACGAATCGTCACGTGTGAGCAGGAAGACGTAGAGAAGGCGATGGCTATGGAACGGCTCATGGAGCAGAAGATGGAGGATCGGAAGATCATACAATCACAGAAGAAGGCGATGAAGCACGTGCGTGGCATCATAGACAACCCATCACCGTCGGTCGCCTCTCTCCGTAGCCGCTTCGATCAGGAGAACACGCATCCGACGGCTCCGATGCAGACGCCTCCACCACCGTATCAAACGCCCGGACGTCCTCCGGTATTCCGGAAGCGCCTTGAAGCAACCACCTCGTCGTCGGGTGTCGCTGGAAGTTCCACACAGCAATCCGGAGGTCAGGGGTTCGTCAACCCGAAATACCAGCGGCGGTCCAAGTCGGCGTCGCGTCTTCTCGATCACCAGCCCCTCCACCGTGTTCCCACTGGGACTGTGCTCCAATCGCGGACCCCATCAAATGCGATACGGACCACCAAGCCTGAAGTGAGACGCTTTCTATCGTCTGTGAAATGTAAAGTGATTGATTTCAGCTCCATCAGCTCAACAAGTCTGGTGAGTACCGCCTGACACATCAGGATGTCGATCGCGACGGGAACATCAGCACGAACATTATAAAGGTAACCCCCTTGTTTCCTAAGTCTGCCCATGTCCTTCGTTTGTAACAAAGTGTCCCGCCTGTCCAGTCACTTGTATTTCGTGCATCCTCCGTCACCCTTTCTCTCTCTCACTTCAGCACTCACAGCACTCTAACTCTTCCAAACAGGCCGCACCTCCGCCGCCTTTGGAACTCCAAGACTCGCAGAGCAGCTCGTACTCACCGTGCTCCGACGTCAAGTCGATAACAATATACTCGAGTCATGAGTGAATGAACGAATGGGATGAAAATGTAGCAGAGAACGGAAAAGTGGTTGAGTTTTGTTTTTTTTGCTTGTGAAATGCTAACTTATTGCAAGTTCTGCTCGTTCTTTGCTGGCGCTTATCAGTAAACAGTTTGAGCATTTTCTGTTTTATTTTGTGTTCTTTGTTCAATTTTTGTTCTACTTGTGCGCTCCATTTCTTAATTCTCGAAAAACAGTGTCAATTTTCCAGGGCGATGTGATTCCAACCGTCTCCGGAGGCACGGCCGTCTTCTTCAACGACATTGAGAAATTGACGCATGAATCGCCGGCGACCCGCAAATGAATTGAGGATGTTCTCCGTCTCCTCATCTCCTGTCCATTTTTCCCCTATACTCTGTCACTTTTCCCTGTATCATAAGCTCGACTTGACGTCAAAAATTTAATTTATTTCCTCTCCGTTTCATCCATTTTCATAATACAATTCTCGTTTTCATTTTTCTTTCTGAGTTTCAAACGCTTCTCCTTCCTCTTCGTCGCGCGCCTTTTTGTATAACTCTTTGTAACTATTTTTTCGGTCCCCCTTCCGGCTCTCTCAGCTTTCTCTACGCAAAAAACCCCCTTCCAATCTCTCTCCTTCTCATCTACCGTTAACCTCGTCTCGAAAGATCTGAAAGTCTGAAATTGTACTATCTCTCGCGCCGTCCCCCGCCCCTTTACGAATTGATGATCGAATAAAGCCTTTGCCGTAATAATCGTTCCCCCCAATGATTTTTAAAATTTAATAATAATTTAATTTTTATTCATTCATATTTATAATTTTTTCTCTCAAAAAACAATAAATAGGACCCGACTCGAGTCAATTGGGTACATAAAAGGCACTTTTTTATACAAATAATCTGGTGGGTTTTTACGCGTTTTTCAAAAATACAAAGAAAAATCAAAAGTTAAAAGAGGAAAAAACGAGGTCAAAAATGGTGATTATCCAAATGCGAGATATCGATTGACTATTGATTGATTGACGAATTGATTGAATCTCGGGAAAAATAAGGAAAAATCGATATTTAATAAGCGGTTTTTGGCAGGCGACAAGATCGGGAACACGTCACGAAATGGAGGGAAAATGAACAAATTGTTTCGAAACTGGGAGAGTGCGGTGGAGCGCACTTGCTGAGCGAAGAGAGTCTAGAGTGTGTTCTTCAGCTGGCTGAACACGTTCGCCGCGTTCATCATGAACACGTTATCCGGCGATGCGGTCGTCGTGAGCAGGTTGGAGACGTTGGCGACGAGCTGAAAGAAAAAGTGAAGGTTAGAATCAGAAGAAGACGACGACGCCTACCTGTCTGGTCATTGCGCGATAGTTCTCGAACTCCTCGTCCTTTTTGAGGACTTGCGCCTCCAAATCGTGCACTCTCTGCCAGCTGCTCGAGCAATCCTTACACGAGGAGCTCGTCGACGACGACTCGGAAGCGGTGGGTTGCGGTGAGGCTCCCGAGGAGCTCGACGGGCTCACAGAGCTCTGCTCGAGACACGAGGACTCCAACTGGAGAGGCGACGTCTTCTGAGGACTTGACGCGCACGATGTGTCGGTGGCTGGATCGGCGTCGGAGCCCAACTGGGAGGATTGATCGGTGGTTTGATGGTGATGATGATGGGGAATGATGTTGAGAAGTGGCGACTCGAGGGGCAGTTGCGGATGGTTGTTCGTCAAATGGTACATGTACATGTGCAAAGTGAACGCCGACTGGTTGTTGAATTGCGATTTGCAAATCATACACGTCAAGCTGAGGGGCATCGTGGCGGCGGGCAGCTCGAACGCGCCCTGGCTGTTTCCACTTACGATGTTGCTATCGTTGTTGTTGTTGTTGAGGACGGCGTTCTCCTGCTGCTGCTGCTGCTTGACGAGTAGATGGCTCAACGCGTTGCGCTGATTCTCCTGGTGCTGTTGAATGAGCAGCTTCTGCGCCATCTTCGCAATCGTCTCGGGCGTCAAAATCAACGAATCACCGGCGGTGGATGGTTTGGAGGCGGCGGCAGCGGCGGCGGAGGCGAACGCCGACTCGAGGCCTGCCTTCATGGTGGGCGTGAGAAGGGCGCGAATCGGGGACGACGGTTTTCCCTTGCACTTCATGTGATGCTCGTCGAGCATTATCTGCTTCAAGAACGATCGACCGCACTGTTGACAAGAGAATCCGCGCTCCTGGTGGATCTTCATGTGGCGATTCAAATCGAACTGAAAGGACAAAGAGATCGGTGAAGGAAGAAATCCGCTTGCTCACCTTGAAAATGAACGTCTTGTGGCATTGGGGGCACTCGTGGGGCCGGCCGCCCGAGTGGATCATCAAGTGTTGGGTCAGATGGCCCTTCTGGAAGAAGGCCTTGTTGCAGTGGGGACACACGTGCGACCGCTCGCCCGTGTGCCACATCCAGTGCTTCTTGAGCAGTTGACGAGTTCCGAACGCCTTTCCGCATTGGGTACACTGAAAATGTCGCTGATCCCTGAGAAAAGGGCGGCTCCTAGGACTCACACTGTGCGGTTGCTCGCCGCTGTGGATTCGCATGTGGGTGGCGAGCTCTCGTTTGACGGCGAACATCTCGTGACACTCGTCGCACTGGTATCGCCCCTTCTCGCCGCTCGACGATGACGACGACTTGTCGGAAGGCGTCAGTGGCTGATGGGACGAGGAGTCGGTGTCCGACAGAGAGTCCTCTTCGATTTTCAGCATTGGCAGGAGCTGAAATGAACAGGAATTGGGGGAGATAAAGGAATGGAGGGAGATGGTGGACATTGAGATATGGATGGTTTGAAACGGGGAGTTGAGTGAATGAGTGTGGCTGTGGGGTGGTCGCGTGCCAGGTGCACGCAACCCAATGCCAATGCGCAATAGTTCTCGACTAGTAATTGGATGGAAAAAAAAACGGGAAGAGAGTATGTGTGAGAGAGAGGGGGGGGGATCCGGGAATGGACAGCAGGTGGGAAAATATGGAAAAGAAGTGTGGACAGTCTCATGGGACAGTCCGAACTTTCTAGTTCAGAGGGAATCGATCAAGTGATACTGAAGGAGAACTGATAAGGCTCCAATGATAGGATGCTTATGAAACCGAGAAACTTAGCTATTATCGGATTCCAATCATAGAGAGCTCTGCCGGAGGATCATCATATCTCGAGTTTGATAAGAGATATCAAAAAGTAGTGAAGAGCAAACTTGTAGATCATAACTAGGACTACAAGTTTGTCGTTGACAACTGTTTGATATCACTTATCAATCTCCAGATAAAATGATTCTCCGGCGTTGGCATGAGGTCAGGGTGTCTAGATTACTGTAGAACATTGACTTCTATCCCTCACATGGCTGCCATGAAAGGACGCATGATTCAATGGGTATCTTCAGAATCGCCTCAGAATCCTCAGGACTCAACGAAAGCAAAAAAAACGGGCGAGTGAAAAGACGAATGGCATCCGATCTGGCAGCGGATCGCTTATGATCCATCTCCCATTGCATCGGGTGCCTGTTGGTGCCAGGGTGGGGCAGAGAGATCCGCGATCTCCACGGGGGACGAAGAAGCAGGAGGAGGAAGAGGCACGGCAAAAATGAGATATATGCAAATGGCTGCGAGGAACGAAGGAGAGTGTAAGAACGCCTGCTGCTGCTCCGCTTCTTCTGCTCTGTGGCTGCTGGCCAGCGGCGGCTTCTGGCGGAGGGGATGATGCGTGCGTGGCACCAACGCGCACCAAATCGGCTCCGCCCCCTCGGGAGGGTGTGTGTGTGATGGAATGACCAGCAGGGCGGCAGAGGGGCGGGGGAAGGGCTCACCTCTTCATTCTCATCTGGCATGGGCTCTTCGTCGGCTCCTCCTGCCGGCGGCTCCTCCTCGCCATGCTCGTCGGTCTCGTGCCGCTGAAGCTCCTCGAAACTGTGAAACGCTCCCGAGCAATCACGACACAAGTACAGAGAGCTCATGATTGCTTTCTGCAACAACAGGGTTTATTAGTTGAGACGTTGAGAGGAAGCGAACAAAAAAACGAGTGGGGGAGGGACCACCGTCGTCGTAAATGAGTCCGAGTCGGTGTGGGGGGGGGGATGTGCTTGATTGCTTTCACATGTACTAGAGAGTCAGAAGCGGAGAAGAACAAGGAGAGGAGAAGGAAGCGGAGGAGGATTGGTCATTGTGTGCTCACTCACTTATTCCATTCACTCAGATATTTGTTAGAGACCCCGGGGGCAAACTGCCTACTGCGGGAAATCAGCAGCTACTGCGACGGGTACTTGTCGAATGTTTGACCGCCGGTGGAGTTGCTTCCCCCTGCTGCCAGCCACCCTACCCACCACACCCTTCTTGTGTTGTTCGCGATCAAACCCCTCGTCACCATCTCATGAAGAAGGAGAAGCTTCTCTCGCTACCGTAACCCGACGAAAAGTTTGTTTGCGTGACTGTTTGTTCTTCTTTTAGGTTTGGTAAAGATCGACGAGAGCCCGGAGGGGGGAAATGGAGCAGAGGAGACGCTTGAGAAGAGTTCATGGACATGGAGAGATGAGTCACTGAGCTCTAGAGCTCATGGCTCCCTTCGCTCCCGTGGTGCCATGATTGGTGCCACCCATCTGGCTTCACTCTGCCCCTCACTTTCGCTCGTAAACCACCCGTCGGGAAGGCCCCCTGCCGGCGGGCTCCCGAACGACGGAAGAAAAAACGGGAGCAAGAGAGAGAGAGAGAGAGATGAGGAAGAGATAGTTGTACTTTCAGAGAGTGCAAGTGATGCGATCAAGATGCAGAATGAGGAGGCAAAAAACAGGAGGAGAAGGCGAGGAGGATAGTTGAGGGGTGGGGGAGGAACGGCCGGACGGGAGCACATGTTCCGGTCAAGAGTTCGGCCCCCTGGTAACCAGTTGTCTCACCGCCTGCTCTGAAGAAACCGATAGTACTCGAGGAGGGAGGGAGGGCATGGGCGGGGCGTGCTTCATGCGAGAGGGGGTGGGGCTCATGAAGCATCGGAATTGATGCAAAGGAAGGAAGTTATGAAGATATGGCGATTGCGGACCTTATTGGATTCAGTGTTGTGGGAGAAACCTTCTTGTAAAACACAAGAACTAGTTTCGTCATGACACGTCACTTCGTGTCGGGGACCCCCAATCGCCGTTCGATAATAACTAGGAGAATGAATGAACGGTTTTTAGACTGCCTCTTTGCTTCTATAGTTTCAGGGCTTCGAGATTACAGGCCGGACAGAATGAGCTCGACAACTGAACGCAGTTGAGTTTTAGATGAAACAAATAGACAGTGATACAAAAATGTCCGCAGGGAACCGGGGGAATCAATGGTTTTGATGAAACAGCGATGGTTAGACAGGGTTTGGATGGAGCCATCCATATATCCCTGGAAGCGCTCATAGGAAAAGTGAACTTTGAGAGCTCTAAAGCTACACAACGACTTGAAGCCAAAGTCAGAATGGGAATCACAGTTTAGGAACATAAATGAGAAGCCACCGGAAAGCATAGCGTTGTGATGAAACAGAGGAACTTTGCGAGAGTTCTTGATCTTGATCTCCCTCCGCATGTCATGTCGTGAAAAAGCGCTGTCTGTGTATGGAGGCTCTCTCTCTCTCGTTCTCTCTCTCTCTCTTCCGACGTGATATGGTACTTTCGGGGGTCGGGGCGGGCGGGCGCGAGGGTTCGGGGGGCAGCAGCAGCAGGAGCCGGAGCGATGCGCGACGACCAATTCATCACGCGACACAGGGGGAGCCTGTGCGCGGGCGCCCGAGCAGCAGCGGTTACCAATTGGTCACACACACTCTGTCTCTCTTCCTCTCTCTCTCTCTTTCCCCCTGTTTCCTTCCATCGTTCGCCCTGTCTATCTGTCGTTTTCGCCATTTCTCATCATACAAACTTTGTTCAAAGCGCGAGCCCCCCTTCTTTTTTTGCTTGTGCTCCTCCTTCGTCGTCTCGGAGAGAAGGCGCTGCTGCGCTCACGCACAAAACACATAGAAAAGTTAGCGAGGACCTCTGTGGGAAGGTGCTCTAAACTCAACCTTGACAAACAGCACCCAGGGAAGAAAGCGGAGGGGGAATGGGAGCCATGGAGCACAGAAAGAAGGGGTACTGTAGAGACCTATACGTTGCCATGACAGAGGATCAAGCCGTCTTGATGTAGGTTTCATGAAACAGGAAAAGTACGAAAGGGTGTAAATGACCAGGGAGATACAGGAAACTGATCAACTGATAAGGTTTCCCAAGAACAGTGAAGATCGCCTAATCGCTTGACAAGAGAGACAGATGATTCTATTGATCAGGTGAAACTGGAATTGACAAAAAATAAGCTATGCGAGGACTACCAAGGTAACAAAGAAATCCATTGACTATCAAGCTACACCGTTTCTCTGAAACCGTAAAAACCGTCTGTTAGGGTTTTGGGCGTTACATTCGAACGGTTCACAACGCGATCCCCCAGAATAAGCTTCGATGGCTTAATTGATGCGGAACTGGAAAAAGAACCAAAAAGAGTAAAACAATACCAAAAGTAGTCGAACTATATGAACCAGACACCAAGACTCATACAACAACTGAAACCGTAACTTTTTTTTTCTGTCGAATACCTCGAATTCCATCTCGTCTTCCAGTAGTTCCCACCCACCTGCACACGTGGAAATAGATGCAGAGAATTCGAAACTTTCTGTTGATTTTTTTGCGCCCGAATTCGCCTCCCCACGTCACTTCTCCATCCATCCTTCGCTCCCTACTCCCGCCGGTTTACCCACGCACAAAAAACCGAAGGTGGTTGGGTTTCGTTTGAAAACTAACCAATAACTCAAACAGTGTGCTCTCTTTCTGTGTGTGTGGGGAGAAGGGAGCGAAAAGAGAATGAGCAAACCGCCGAACCGAATGAGGTGCTCAAGCACAGAGAGCAGAGCGGGAGGAAGAGAGGGAGAGAGAGATCGGAAGCTGCTAGAGGTCTTTTTACCTCCTCCTCCTCCCGGTGTGTGTTTTTGTCTGTGTCGACGACGGGTAAATATTGGTATCGATTCTTATACAGGCAGTTTGTAAGAAGAGAAGACACGCACCAGAGTTGGGCGAGAGGGCTCGGCGAGCAACGAGAGGGACTTTCATGGAACCGGTCGCCATGGGAACTAGAGGAACGATTCGAACTTCTTTATCACTATGTTCGAGTACGACCGGGCTACGAAGTTCCAATGTGCCAGAAAAGGGACAGAGATGAAGAGCAATCTTTGAAACGGGCTAAAAGTTCTAGACACATGGGGTGGATGTCCAAAAGTACAGGTTGGGATAGTTAGGAGTGAAGTGATCAGTCGTAGATTTTAGTTCCGTTGCAAAATCCACAGTGAGTGAGACGCCGGTCTCGAAACGACAAAACACAGCTAAACGTTTTGTTACCGTAACCCTTATTCTGAAAAGCGAGTTTCCGAGCGTTCTCCGTGCGGTTTCTTGACGAAAAATCAGTAACCGCAGAATACTTTTTTTAACAACAAACATTTTTTGGCCAAATCGGACGAAATCGATTTTTTCTGGCCAGCTCAGCTGAAATTTCGAAAATTTTCGACCATAATCCGCGGCAGAATAGGAACCGCCGGTGGCCTAGAAACCGCACAGCCCGTCCCCAGTGCCACTGTTGGAGAAAACTCTATAACAGTAGCGGCAAGGTACCTATTTCCCACTCGTTAGAGAGCCAGGTCTTGGACAGGATACAGTCAGAGACATTGAGAACACCCTCCAGTTTTTTAGAATGATACCTCGATGTATGTCTGAAACTCTGAGCCTTTTGTTTCAAGGTGGGTTCAACCCATCATCTCCCCTCCAATTCCCCCGCAAATGTTTAGAGTAACTCAATATCAGAACGAAAGAAGAAGTAGAAAAAAACCATATCGCTCGCAGATAATCAAAACAAAAAGGTAATGAGAAGAGGGGACGAGTCAAGGAGAGAGAGATATAAACATAACAAATCGGGTGTCTGGCGAGCACAATCCGGTGAGACCATGTGTTGCCTGGAGGGTTGGTGGGACGGAGGGAGAGCAACAACTGGGGGGTGGCAAGTGGGTGTTCGTGATGGTTTATGACACGGGGGGAGGACAAGGAAGTGGTCTCCAGTGGTGGATGGGATATTGGGAGGTATTATGAGTTCGCCGCGAGCGTGGACTCCGCAATCGCGGTGTCTGCGAAGGTCCCGCAACGAAAGAGCGAGGCAGCGTGTAAATTTCAATTTCAAAACTTTTCGCCCCAAAAACAAGGTCCACGCTCGCGGCGAACTCATAATACTGTTTCAGACGCAAGAGAAGGCTCTTGTAGGATTTGGTGTTACCATTCTAGTCGTTTGTTCTATGGCTGCAGTTAAGATAACTGTTCAACTCACCTTTCCTTACGGAGGCCGTTCAATTGACAAAGTGCCCAACAACTCATCCCGCTAATCCTCTTCCCCCCGCCGTCTCTTTTCGGTGCCATGTTTGACACTCGACACGGTTAAGAGGGTCCTTCCCCTCCGACTGTCTCTCGGAGACAGTGTTGCGCAACAAGTGCGTCGGATCGGATCGTTTGCGGCATCATGGAGAGATGATACACTTTGAGAAGAGCGGGGGGGGGGGGCTGTTACCTGTTATGTAAACAGTTTTGAGGAAACGGTCGAATGAAGAGCTTTGAGGATAGAGCGGCAGAATCATTATATCTCGAGATTGATAAGCGATATAAAAAAGTTGTTAACATAAAACTTGTAGATCATAGCTAGGACTACAAGTTTGCTGTTGACAACTTTTCGATATCACTTACCAAGAGAGAGATATAATGACTGTCCGGCAGCGTTTGAACTGCCGCTCTAATCTCAAAGAAATACGATAACTGCTGTTTCAAAGAGCACATAGTTGTTGCTAGATTGACAGTGATATCGTTTATAGGTGTGGTCCGAACAGGAACTTGGCTCAGCGGGGACACGTGGGACAGTTGCTCAGTGGGGCTCTAACAAGTTGGACCATAGGAGAAAGAGAGCACATTGGCGTCCGAATGAGCGGGAATGATGTCTCATCACGGAGAGGGGTTCTTGAAACTGTGATCTTTAGAATTCTAACCGAGATCCACCTTTTGTCCTATTATATATTTCCATCGAAGTGGCGCGATAGCGGAGCGTGGGAGGAATCGGGTCTCGCCACGAGAACATGAAATTTTTCGAAAATCGACATGCGTCTTTAAGGAAACTACGGTAGACCGTACCTCGAAGTTAAAGAAACTACGGTAGACCGTCCCTCAAAGATAAAAGGCGCATGTCGATTTTCAAAAAATTTCATGTTCTCGTGGCGAGACCCGATTCCTCCCACGCTCCGCTATCGCGCCACTTCGATGGAAATATATAATACTGATCCAAGGGAACAGTGTCTATCAGAACCAAAGAGCCAAGAAGAACTGTGAGTTGGCTCATTGCCAGCTGAGACAGTTGCTCAACGGGCCCGCCAAAACTGACAAAGTGGGCGGTGTGACCAGTGGAGTAGTGCCATGTGGGCTGATGTACCTGCTCATTATGAAAAGATATGTGGATTTTTTGAAACTGTAACCTCCTGCAAAGAGATGCCCACTTCCTGCTTCAAAGGTTCTCCTCTCCAACTGGTCAGAAGAACATTACACCCTCTCTCGCTCAATCACACATTCCTGATCTCAAAACAAGGACCTCTCTTCTCGTCCACCGCCTCCTCCTCCTCCTCCCATCTCTCTCTCTCTCTCCGTTACAACAGTTGTCGTCGTGTCGCGCTCTTTTTTCCTCCGCGCGGTCTTCCGCCGCTGCTTCCGAAGCGTCGTCGCTTTGATTGGTTCCGCACACGCGTACGCGCAGCGGCATGTGTCGCTGTGTGTGTGTGTGCCGAGCCGCTCCTTAGCGTACCTTTACATACCGGCTGTAATCTATATCTCGCGTGCGCAGTGTGTGTGTGTGAGAGGCAAATGACCACTTGATGGTCCCCTCGGAGGGGGGAGCAACACGACAAAAGTCACCACCACTTGCGGCTTCTTCTGTGGAACCGCAGGTGGAAGATTAATGGGAGAGGATCTGATGTCGGGGGAACGGAGGAATGTAGGAAAGTTGGATGAGGGAGATCATTAAACAAGAACCAAAAGTATCCTAGTTATGATCTACAAGTTTGCTGTTGATCACTTTTTGATATCTCCTATCAATCTGGAGGTATGATCCGGCCATTTTGATGGCATCCGGTAGTAGCTGTGGACTAGACACTTCTCGGAGCTTCTGGATCTTCATTGTAGTGGCATCCGTTTTCAGTGCATTTAAAAACAGAAAAAAAACACATTCAAAGGTCTAAAACTACAGTAAAACGTTGATTGGAGTCAGTGAAATTGGGAATTTGACAAACTTTTCATAGAGGAAGAAGTGTCTGTAAACGACAACTTTCAACGTCTCGAAAGAACATTGAAACCGAAAATAAAGTCGTTCTAGGGGACGAAAACCAATCAGTGTGTTCCCGTTTCACAAACTTGTGATAATAGGTAGAAGTGGGATACATTTTTGATGATACAATAGAAGCCAAAGCTATAAAAACCGTTTAACTATGAAATCAGGAAACATGACGCCACAGTAATACATAATCTATCAAAAGTCACTGGAACCCACAGAAGGACAGAGGAACGTCTTCAACCCACAAGAACAAGAGAATTCTCGAAACATGGAAAACGTTTTCCCACTGGAACCCTAGAAAAAGTGCATCGTGTGCGCCAGAACACCACCTGACGTTCTCTCACCCATCCCATTCCTCACAAGAGAACACCCAATGGATCGGGAGAAAGAGAGATGAGAAGATGATGGAGCATGCATAAAAAATCGGAGCCACAAGACAGCTGATCTACTTTATCACTCGCCACCGACCAATGCGGAGGGAGAAGAAGATAGTGGTCAGCGAGTGTCCGCGTGAATAGGTCATTGGCCCCGGGGCCCCTCCGGTGCCAGGTGCATGAAGCCACCCCGAGGGGGCCAACCGGCCAACTGTTGCGTTGTTTTGCAGCAACGTCCCCCTCGAGAGAGAGCAAGAGTTGACATTGAGTTTTCGAAGTTTGACTGAACTTTTTGAGCGCCTTCTCGTGCTCACAAGAGCCGCTCTCTCTTTTCATTGTCAACACGGATATCATGAAGGAAATGAGTTGTTTGCCTTGTGGATTAGGAGGGGGGCGATGGACAGAGAAGATGTACTGTGTTACAGTGTGATAGGGATTAGAGAGGATGTGACCGTGTCGGTGTCTTGTTTCAAGCATGCAATCTCTCTGTGTCAACAACTTGTTGGGGATCAACAGGGGGGACAGAGAAAATGAATGGAGGACGGAACATGCCACCAGTGGAGAGAAGGAATATGTGGTGTCTTTGATACAGTGATCTAGTGACGTTCAAGATCGATGAATGCATGCTCAAATTTCAGATTTCTAGCATACAGTTCACTACAAGATTTCTTGAAGGATTAGCTTTTTATTTATTCTCTCTAGAACTTCTTCTTTTAGAGAGTTTTAAGTCAAAGGCCCGACAATCACCTAACCCAATGATGAAAAATGCGAAAACTGAATATGTGGTCTCGATGATACAGTGATCTAGTGTTCTTGAGCACAATTCAAGCCCAATAAAGCCATGAAAAAGAGCCGTTGATTCACCGGAAACTGCCCGAATCGCATTTTAAATCCATTTCCTACCGACCGTTTGTGTGGATGGTTGAAACTTAAAAGAAGAGCCAATGGTTTGTCCGGCAAAATCGCGTTTCTCTTGACTTCTCGGGATTCCAGCGAACAGTTTCCGCTGAGGACCAGGAAAGTGCATAAACGATCATCTCTCCAGTGACTTTCAAACTGAACGCTCTGGAAACAATGCAAACATCTCAAAGTTTTCCCTGTTTCAAACCGGAGAGTTATACTGGAATTACAGTCAGAGCCTCACTATTAGTGGGTCACTAAGAATCATTCTCTTCTTCCTTCACACCTCTTTTGGCACTCAAGCGGCGCATAAGCACCAATCACACTCTGTTTACTTGACAGTTCGTTGGGCAGTAGTAGCACCTCCCCTCCCGGACAGTCATGTTCTGTTTGCCGTCACGCCATTCAAAAAGCGGGGAAGCTGGCTGGTTGACTGGCACAAAACAAAGAGCATGTACATAGAAAGAGGCTCTGAGGTGATATTTGAGAAGTCATCGACACAATGGGAGAACTCCCGTACTCACTCGTTAGAGGGGGAGGAGGGGACCATCGGAGTGAGCAACTTTTTGAACAAAGACTCGAGTTCACGGTGAAATTTTGATCCTGTTTCATGGAACCCTTGAATCGGAAACAGCCAGACCCTTGTTAGTCTTTCAAGGGTCCTTTCCTTAAGTTTTTCGCTATCTATCGTTATAAATATCAAAATAGGAGTCTCACAATGAACAATTTCAAACGAGCGCCACGATATCTCGCAACGAAAACATTTGTCAGCGCCGAAACGTGCTGCGCCTTTAAATCGGCGATACGGTAGTTGCGCAATAATTAATTTTGTTTTTTTCCACTCAATTCCCTCAATTTCAGCGGTTTTTCAACCGTTTTCCGCGCTTTTCCAGGTAAAAAGTACAAAAAGTGTATTTTTCGTGGAAAACAGTAGAAAAACCGCTGAAGTTGAGGAAATGGAGTGAAAAAAGACAAAATTAATTATTGTGCAACGACTGTATGGCCGCTTTAAAGGCGCAGCACGTTTCGGCGCTGACAAATGTTTTCGTTGCGAGATATCGTGGCGCGCGTTTGAAATTGTTCATTGTGAACTCCGATGACTACCGATTTCCGTTTTATTCATATCATGATCACCGTTTCAGTAATTTTCCGAACATCGAAGTTATCTCATTCAGAAAATGGGAATTGTTTCAGCTAAACAAGCTCATCGCCATTTTTTGAAACTTGAAACTTTTGACGTCAATTCCAGTGCCAAGACAAAGAAAATTGACATGGGGACTATCGCGGACTATAGATTTTTTCAATGAATAATCAACCAAAACCATAACAAGTTTCCTCAAATGTATTCGGTTTCAAACGGTG
Source organism: Caenorhabditis macrosperma (assembly GCA_963932285.1). Classification (NCBI taxonomy): domain Eukaryota; kingdom Metazoa; phylum Nematoda; class Chromadorea; order Rhabditida; family Rhabditidae; genus Caenorhabditis; species Caenorhabditis macrosperma. The sequence continues at coordinate 4,987,968 of OZ010620.1, forward strand.
ACTGAATTGACGTGAATCATTTAGTCTGGAATTTTAGACTCGCAATTATGAATATCGTCCATCCATTCTCTGAATAACTGCTCTGTTTCACCACTTTCACAATATCAACCGCTTCCTATCACTGACGATCATTATGTTCCTTCCATCGAATTAGAATAGTCCTGTGATTTCAAAGTTCGTGAAGGGAAAATCGAAGAAGAAACGATTTCTTGCCGATTTCTGCCGATTCCTGCGCAAAATTATCCAAGCATAGCCTGATTTTCCTTCACTCCAGTGAGAAGTACTGTTTCCAGCGGATCTTCTTCTGCTCCAACTCTTACCCATGGCGTGTTCTCCTATCGACAGTGGCTCTCAGCTGGTTCAGGAGCCTCACATGATGGATGGCTGTCCCCCTCCAGAACTCTCTTCTCCTCCGATCGCCACATGACACGGCTGTGTGTGTGTGTCCATTGGCATTTTTATCCTGCGCGGGATGGATTGGGGAGGGGATGCGTCGTCGAAAATACTTGGGTCCCTCGCTCTGCGTCTCTCCCTCGCGCACACTCTCTCCGCGGGCAGTTACACTTGTGTTTATACCGGACATGAGTTGATGGCGGCGAGAGAGTGTGGGAGCCGAGGAGGCGAGAGAGACGAATAATGATATGTGAGACTACTGCATGTGGTGTGCGCGGATCGGTTGGGTGGCTGCCAACAGACACCCCCGCTGTCTTCTGGGAGAAGACAGCAATCACTTTACGACGGCACGCATTCCGAGCCAACATCCCAAGTGGAGAGGATCAAGGGGGCGAACGGATCTGATTGGAGAAGCTTTGGAGAAGCGATGGATTTACAAGTTTCGGATGAAACTGTACAGAATGAGCCTTCGGTACTAATGCACTTTCAGATGCCAAAAACTACACTTAACCTGTAGAATCTGAAATCGAGAACCCTTTGTTGTCTTCAATTTCGTATCCAGTCGGTGCATTGTCTTTCCATAGACGGACTTCTGAAAATCCGTGATGAATGAGAACGTTTCATGTTTTAACGTTCCAAGCTAATTGTTGTCTACGTCACTACAGGGTGACCAATAATTATCGAGACAGTTGAAAATTGGGTTTTTTCAAAAAGTAGAAGTCCAATAAAGATGAGATTCAACAGATATTTTATCGAATATATATAGATAAGAAATGAATTAGAGTTGTTCGATTCTGCCGCCTTTCCTTTCGATGACATCCTTCAATCGTCTGGGGTGCGGTCCTACCAATGCACGCGGGTGTTTGTCGGAAAGATTGACCTATTCCCGGAGTAAATCTACTAGGTCACAGGTTCAAAAAGTTCTGATTCGAGAGCAGCAAGGGCTGCGCTCCAGTCTGTCCCGAGTGGTCAATCTGATTTTTCACTGATTTTCAGATTCGCTTCCGTAAGGTATATACAATAATCCAGAATGCCATATTGAACTGGTAAACTCCCAAATGACCACTTGAAAGGAAGGAAAGTTCAGAATTTGCTGTGCATTGTAAACTCTTTTCGATTGTCTATGGTTCCAAAAAAGTTACGACTTAACAGTCCATAACAGTCAGCTGTGTTATTTATTCGTTTGGAAACAGCCGGCCCAAAAAATAATATTAAAAATATCGAGATGCTCTTTATTTTCACTTGAAACTGTATTTTTTCAAAACTTCTCCAAAAACTCGCAGTTTCACTTTGCCCGCTTATTTCCAGAAAAGAAACGTCACAGATACAATCCACAACGATAAACGGCTCTAGGAGCTGCGGATCTCGGATCTCAGGCGCCAAAGACAGCCGGTGGTGACCCGATTCAACGACGGTCGGTATTCGGAAACGATTCAGATATCTCACACACACTCAGTCGACAATCAAACAGAACGCTTTTTTGATGGGAAAAAGGTACAGTGCGGTCAATATCGACAGGACCACCCCTTTTCAGAGCCTCCTGGAAAAACTAGAAGAGATATCAAAAATCTGTGAGCGCAGTTCGATTCAGAATGCAAAATAACTCCGGGAGCCACATTTGCATGCTCCGATCATTTTCCCTGACCCCCCCCCCCGCTCACTCGCAATCGAACTCAATGAATGTCCGAATCCGGGCCGATCGGACTTCGAGAGAACGAATAAAGTACTCAAGATAGGCTCAGATGTGCAGGTGCCGTAGTTCAAAGTATTCTGCCTTCCCTAATCTCGGGTAATTTTGCGCAGGGAATCGGCACAAATCGGCAGAAACGCCGTGGAATGCCGCATTCTCGCCGATTTTTTACATTATTTCTCGGGATTGATAAGAGATATTGAAAAGTTGTCAACAGCTAACTTGTAGATCATAAATAGGTCTACAAATTTTCTGTTGACAACATTTTGATATCTCTTATCAATCTCGACATATGACGATTCCCGTCAGAGCTCTTCTCGCGAGGCCATTTCGATGTACATCAATGTATTTTCACAGAATCATTTGGGATCATGCTTGATATCTTCTGATGCGCTCTTTTTTTATCATTACATTATCACAATTGCTCTTTTGGCAGTTTCCCTCGTTTCTTTCATTGTTTTCAATGTTTTTAAGTCTGTTTTCAGGACGATTTGCCGGACGAGAAAGGTGAAGAATGAGTAGGAGGAGAAGATGTGTACAGAGGTCTGATTAGTAATATGAATAGGAAAATGTGGAAAAATGAGAAGTTGTTGAAACAGATGATTTTGGAAACCATGGAAACCAGAAGAAAAGGAGATGATTCGATGAGAAGACTTGAGGAATAACAAAATGAAACACAACTTCCAAAGAACATCACTTCATATCCAAAAAAGACCATTAAAAAGCTTCAATTATTCATTTTATTTCTTATCCGCTTTCTGCATCTTCTGCTCCAATTGCCCATCCAGACTTCTCGTCGAGTCGTTGTCCTTCTGATCCTTCTTCGGTGCCGTCGCATCTTCCTTCTTCTCCTTCTTCTGCGTATCGTCAATCTTCACCTTCGCCGTCTTCATCCTCTCCTCCTTGTTCTCCTTCTTCTTCCGCGCACTCGCTCCCTCCTCCTTCTTCTTTCTCGTAGTCGGTGCATCCATGACAACGCCCATCTGAAACAATCCATCATTTCCATATACTTCTCTAACACTCACTATCGATTCTGGAGTCTCCTTGCTCGGTGCCATCTCCCTGCTCGGTTTGCACTTCCTCTTCTCCACCTTCTTATTCGCCTTGTTCACCGCCAACACCGACATCTTTCGTCCCAGCTCTGCAGGTTTCACCACCTCCGACGGCTTGCGCTCCAGCTGCTTCGGCTCCATCGGCTTCGCATCGACTGGTTTCGTCTCCGGTGGTTTCTGCTCGACGACCTTCTGTTCCAGTGGTTTCGGTTCGTGCGACTTCTGCTCGGGCGCCTTCTGCTCCTGTGGCTTGGCCATTGGCTTCTGCAAAGTCCTCCACTTGTCTTCCTGCAAAGAATACGTTCCTTCCCTTATTGTCTCCACTCAACCCACCTTCATAAACCCGCTCGCATTCTCCCAGCCAGCGTCTCCTCGGTTCGCGTGCTGCTTCAGCAGCTCCTCCTTGCTGATGCTCTCGGCCGCCTCCCAGTCGTACGCGTCACTCCACGCCGTCTTCGAGTTTTGCATCACTTGCAGGAAGAACTGGTGCACGAGCTCGTAATCGGGGTGATCATAGTAGTCGAGCTCGTGCAACATCTCGTCTATCGCCTTGATTCGGTCCTTTAGATCCGTCGAGAAGCGACCCGGATTCTTTGCTGCAAACCCCCACAGATCGTTTTCGTTTCAAAACTCATCAACTCACGGTCAGCACAAAAGATGTCGACCAATGACATGTCCTTCTTCTGCTCCTCCACCGGTCGGTCGTCGTTTATGGCCCAGGGAAGCTCCGTGAAGAGCTCGGCAACCATGTACATGAGCGACCAGACGTCGTCATGTCTCCCCTGAAAAACGAATATGACTCGAGAGGAGATCTCGGAATATCTCACCAGTTCGGTCTGCAGATGCGCATTCGGCGACGCGTACTGGAACGTTCCTCGAAAGTCCGTGTGGGGGCGAGCGATCCGGAACACGCTCATCACCACCTCCTTCTCCGTCTCCTTCGGACCATTCGACGGCTCGTCGGCTCCGGCCCCTTTCCGTGCTGGCTTCTCATTGGTTTTGTTCTCATTGGTTTTTTTTATCTGAGATGGAGAAGAAGATTAAGAGGAACGGATACAACAGTTAGTCTCACTCTGTTTATAACGTTTATTGCCGCGATTTTTTTTCTTCCACTTCGGTCGGGGTACGTCGTTTTCGCGATAGCCGTCACCGTTTTCGTCTGCGTTGCTTGTTGCGGTTTCTTCTGATTCGCCGCCGGAGCATCAGGAGATTGGGCTGGAGTTGCAGCTGGAGTCGGAGTTGGAGTCGGAGTCGGAGTCGGAGTTGCAGCTGGAGCAGGTGACGCAGCTTGGACTGGAGCTGGTGCCGCGGCTGGAACTGGAGCCGGTGCAGGGAGCGGAGCGCCGACCGACACCTTGACCTTGACCTTCTGCTCCTTGACGAACCTGAAATTCAACATTCCTCTTCTCCTGCAACCCTCCAAAATCACTCACCTCCTCGCAAGACCAAAGTCGAAGAGGAGGATGCGACGACTGCGGAACACGTTCTCCGTGTTCATTCCGATGGCGAAGTTGCTCGGTTTGACGTCGCGGTGCACGAATCCCTTGTTGTGCATCACTTTCAGTCTGCAGCAATCGATTGTTCTCTGGATCAAGAGACTGCCAACTCACGCATACAAGCACTGGATGCCAACGCGGGACCACGTGCCATCCGAGAGCACATCGGGGATCTGGCTCTTCGCCTTGAGCGCCTTTAAATTGGGACCGAGCAGCTCGAGAACCAAATAATGGAAGCGCGGCTTCTTGCCTCCGGTGATGTACTTCGGGAACACGGACGACGTCTCGAGTTGATTGAAGACGCTGATCTCGAGCTTGATCGCAGAGCCGCCCTCCAGACTGTTGGACTCAATCTTCATCGCCAGAAACGTCCTGTCATCCTTGGTTACTTTGTACACTTGTCCGAATCCTCCTTCGTCTATCTTGTGAACCAGCTTGAATCCGCAAACACTGAAAACGACGGATGGAATGCCCGGCGAGTGCCGTATGTCTCCACTCACTTTTCTCCAATATTGAATACGAGATCGTCCTTCTTCTCGTTCTCGTCCGACATCTGGATGTTCGCTTGCTTTGAAAGTCGAGAGTATTTAGTAATAAATTGATTTCGGAGAGGAGTGGAGGGAAGGGAGAGAGACGGAGAGACGGAGAGAAAGAGAGGAAATGTCACGAGTCCACGTCACGGTCACACGAGGTGGTCACGTGAGATGGGGACGGAGATAAGGGTTGTTCAATGCAAAACACCACGGGAAATGAAGAGTTCACGCGGTTCTCGAAAACTGTTCTTCTGCTCCGCGAGCCAAAGCTCAATGTGCTGATTTTTCTAGACATAGAGCACAATTGTGATGTTTACATTAACATGTTTCCAATGTTTCCAGAGGTTCGCCACTGAAACAAACGAGTTCAACTTAAAACTGCTTTATCAACCGAATGAAACATAATGATGATAACAGGTTGATAGGGGACTTCTCCCCCTACTTCTGGTCCTTTGTCTCGTGCTCCTGAGCCCTCTGCAACTTGGCCCTGAGCACTCTCTCAAATGCGGCGGCCTCCCATTTGTGGCACTGTGTGATCTCTCGATACTCGCCAGTTGTGTCCATTCGCTCGGTGGCCTCGATGGACGACACGAAGTTTTGCACCTTCGCCAGACTCTCTTCAATTTGTTCCTTCGTCTCGACGACTGGGTTCGACATTTCGCTGGAAACTGGAAAGGGACTGATTAGGAATGAGAAAAAGGAAGAGTGAAATGCTCGTTCGTTAGTTGGAACGACTCTGAGAGAAATGACCGAGATACGAGGTGAGAATGTGGAGAGATATGGTATACGGCGGATGGGTGGACCAATGTTCATGACGTGATGAGGACGGGCGATGTATTGATCGGGAACGGGGATGTCGGATACTGATGAAACTTTGAAGACTGACCATCAATTGGGCTTTCAAAAACGTCGAAAACCTTTTCGAAATTCAACAGGTACACTTCAATGATACCGTGAAACAGATGTTCCCGGAGTCTTATATCATAAGTGTTCATAAGTGCTGCGGTCGATCACGAGTTGGAACAGTTCTCAGTGCTCACTCACACTTTCCCATACCATCTGGCTCCCTGGATAAAACGGATACAGAAGTCGACATGTCACCTCATCCTCCTTATCGAGAAGTCGTAAACACCCATCTGTGTGCAATTCCCCCCGCCAGACTCAAAAGATGGCCGAAGCGCAAAAAAGACCGATGACCCCAAGAAGACTCAAAAAACGTTCCGTTTGTCACAGGCTGTCATCGTTTTTCTTCGTCCCAGCGACGTTTTCAGATTCAAATCGTAGTTGATGGGGTCGTTTGAGTATCAGGTGATCGCTGGCTGGTTCTTCTGAATCCCTCGTACCATCTGGCGGAGGGAATATCCGAGTGGGAGCATCGCATCCAGGTGTGCTTGCTGGGGCAGGGAGAGAAGAACGGCTCACAACGGAACCTCTGATACAACACCTAATGGATTGTCACAGAGCTTTTTTCCAGAGGGGCAGTTCCCTGTTTCATCGAATCTGTAAAATTTTCACGATTTCACTTTGAAAATGGTATGATCTCGCGTGAACTCCTCCCCCCACACTCATTCCGGCGATTTCGATAAAATCAATTCGCAAAATCATTTCCCACGCGTCCAAAATTCCATTCCTATCAATTGATTAGCTTTCATTGCAATATCAGGTAGCCGTCAGCTGTCCATCGTCTTCTTTCCTCCAAACCGTTGTTTTCAGTAAAAGAAAAGACAATGAGCAACCCTCGAGATGGCGAGTGAGTTGATTTCCCGCCTCCTCTTTCCTCCTCTTTCCTCCTCTTTCCTCCTCTTTCCTCCTCTTTCCTCCTCTTTTTCCAGTTTTTTCACCGAAGAAAAGTGTGCTCCGATGCGCCGTGTGGCCCAGACGCCCAAGAAACCCACCAATGTTTTGCCGAAGGAATTGAAGCCAAAGTTCCCGCGACAAGACGAAACGCCGCCGCCGCCGCCCATTCTCCCGTCACCGGCTTATCCTTCTCCGGCGGTCCAAACGCCCCCTCCGGTCGTTCCGGCGACTCCGACGACTCCAGAAGCCCAATTGGCTCCGACTCCGACGACTCCGGAAGGCGAAGGAGGCGATGCGGGGAATGCGGCGAGCAAGCGGAAGAGCTGTATGGTTCTGGATGACAATGCCCTCAAGACGGTTAGTTCAAACGGATGGGGTGTGTCTTTTGAAGTGGAAGGTTCGGTTTTAAGCCTCCACAATCCGAGTTCAGTGCAAATCAAGACGAGACGAAGACGGCGGAGAACCAGGAAATGGGACAGAAAGGAGAAAAGGAAGAGACCATTGATGCGCAGGTGAGTTGGGGAAATGTTGAAATTCCTAAGACGACTAACGTAAGGAACGCTTCGTCTATTGAAAACCATCTTGAAACTGTAAAGAACGGATAACATCGAAATGGCCCTGCAACCGAGGAGTGCTCTGTCGGAGAATCATTATATCCCGAGATTGATAAGAGATATCAAAAAGTTGTCAACTGCAAACTTACAGTCCTAGTTATGATCTACAAGTGTTCTGTTGACAACTTTTTGATATCTCTTATCAATCTCGAGATATAATGATTCTCCGGCAGAGCCCTGGGCCATTTCGATGGCATCCGATAGTACGGAATCCGTTTCATTCATTTCCGGTTTCACTGATCAGTCCTTATTCTCTTTGTAGTTCCAAACTGTTTGGTAGACGCGTTTCAGGAGCAAAAGAAGAGAAAGAAACCGAAAAAGGCGGTGACGACGAAGAAGAAGAGCGAGAACACGGCGGTCGCCGTATTCATGGACGAGGATTTCGAAGTGTTCCCGGTGGGATAAGATGGGAAGGAAAGCGCTGAACGCCGTCGTTTTCAGAAGCCCGACAACAAGGCGGCGGGGAAGAAAAAGGACGGACCGCCGGCTCCGGGACAAGTTCAGTTCATTGACGACGATGACGATGATGTGAGTGACAAAGGGATGAATGATAGGAAGAAGAAGGAGACGGAGGTATTCTGTTTCTAGGTTGGGAAGAAGAACAAAAAGGACAAGGGAGGGAAGAAGGGTGCGGCTCCCGTGCAACCGGGCCAGGTACAGTTCATCGACGACGATGACGATGATGTGAGTTCTGGAGAGTTCCCAAGGGGAAAAAGATGAAGAGGTTTGTTGTAGAAAAAGAAAAAGAGCGAGAGGACGACGAAGAAGAAGGACAAAAAGGCGGGAGGGAAGGCCGACCGACCGGGGAGCATCGTGAGTGGAATGGACTGTCTTTGGGGGGAAATCCCTTCATTCTAGCGTCAAAAGAAGCACGTTCTTCCGGCGGCCTTCACTGCATTCGCCTCTCCCGGAGGGCCGGTGGCCCAAGGAAGTGTTTATCAGAAGAAGGAGCAAGGGAGCGTCGTAAGAACCTCTTCTCGATTCCCATTTTTCCCACCCGGAATGTTCAGCGTAACAAGCCAACGAAGGGGCACCAACGCGGGAGCCACAGAGCAAGTGTTCGCGCTCACCGAGCCCATACCCCATCGCCATCGACTCAGAGGGCTAGGGAGCCGAATGGTGAGTGAGGAGAGATGGTTGGAAGCAATTCTGACGTTCAGAGGGATTCTTCAAGGCGATGTACTCGAAGGCGAAGAATAAGATTGCGGTAATGTCGAAGAATCCGCAGGCGAGCTCCGCGTCGACGTCCAACTCGTCGGCCTCGATGAGCAGCAGTGACGATGCGTTGATTGCGTGAGTGTCAGGAGAGCGCACTTGTTGCAGGGGAACTGTGATTTTTGAACATGAAACGGATGAAAAGCGCATTTGGAACCTATTTTACTACTATCGGATGGAAATCCCCCAAAAATGCCTTTCCGGATAGTGTGGTTCCTCCCAAAGACGCAGAATCGCCCCTTTGCCTCCAAAACCATTTAAAGCGCAATTTCAGCACCGACGCCAACATGAATCTGAAAAACGACGTGGCTGTGGTCTACGGAACGGCGGCCGACTATCCGCGAGGCGTCATCCCTGCCAAACACGACAAGAACCATCCGGACAAGCTGTTCCCGGCCGGCCGTCCGTATTGGTTGACTCGAGATGAGAAGCCGCCAGAGGCGAAGGTCATCTTGATGAGTCTGGTAGATCAGTGCCTTCGCGACGGATCCCTCCAGCTGGTGGAGCCACAGGAGAAACCGTGAGTTGAGGGGGGAGTATGATCTGTTAATGCACTTTTTTTCCAGAAAAGAGCTAACCCCATACGCTGACGACGCGAAAGGGCTCAAGGCAAAGGACGAGGAGTACGTGCTGGATGGCAGTCGGGTGAGATTCCTTTTCGTCCAACCTAGTACATGAAAGGAAGAGCTACAGTTGAAGCCAAATCATTGGAACTGTAACCGTACAAAACTCTTTTTTTTCCTGTGGAAATGATCTCCGAATTGACATTAACTTTAGGAAATCCATTGAAACTAAAGGACACTCTGAAACGGTGTTCTTCTCATTTGCAGATCCTCGCCAACACTGTCTACAACACGTGCTACATGAAGGCGTTGGCGGTGGGCGAGCTGAAAAAGGGCAAGAAGCCGTTGGAGAAGCCGCGACCCGGAAGACATCGCATCATTCATCCCACACAGAGCGCCATTTATACTCGGTTCTCATTCTGAATTGAAATGTTAACATTGCTCCCGTGATTTCAGGAAGCAGCAGAAACAGAAAAAGTTCTCAAGGTTTGTGTACAAATCGGCCGCTGGCACCGAGGCGCATCGGATGATCACCAAGAAGAAGAAGACGTCGTCGAATACGACGATCGAGAATTGAACTGGAGAGTTGAATGAACATGAGACTGACTCGACGTGGTGTGACCATGTCACAAGTAACAACTAGTGGCAGCGGATTGCTTTAACAGAAAATCGTACTTATTCTTTGAAAAAATAAGGTTTTCAAGAGAAAAATCGGGTTTCATGGGAACATTTTCCGCGGGACAAGTTCCGGAAAAAGTCAGTTTTTGTGGAAAACGAAAAACAGATTCCGCCGAACTCTGGTGCGCGCGCTAAATTAGATGATCGACTACTTACCGTCGCTCAATTGAGCGCCGATGTCATTCAGCTGAATACGAGTATTCCTTGAAACAGGGACTTGTTGTTTATGAACAACGGCTTGGAACGATCAAGTTTGGAGAGTCAAGTCTTGATTTTGCTCATTTCGAACTCACCGAATCGCATTCTAATCATTCTAATCAGTTCTTTCCTTTAACAATGATAGTAATGAGTAAAATCTCGAATTGCTACTCGAAAGTTAACTCAAAAGTTAAAATTGTTCTCTTGGCTCCTTTCCCCCGAAATTTCTCGATGTGAACTTGTGAAAACACGGGCGGACGTTTTGAAAGTTTCCGCTTCACCGCCCACCACTTCCCGTCTATTGCTGGAGAGGTTGAGTTTTCCGCTTTTCAACTTCTCGTGACTTGAGGAATTCCGCCGAGGACACCGATGTTGCCACAAATTCTAGGTAAATCTACTTGTCATGGTTTTTTAATCAACCTCTGCTATATCAAAATTAGCGGAACTGGTTCACAGCCACGAGAACATTAAACTTTTTCGAAAATCGACATGCGCCTTTGAAAAAACTACGGTAGAAAGTAGCTAAAAACATGAAATCCACAGTAGTTTCTTTAAAGGCGCATGTCGATTTTCAAAAAAGTAAAATGTTTTCGTGGCGAGACCCGCCACTTCCGCTGATTTTGATAACATCTCCTTGACATTCAGGAACCGAGAAACCGGGAACTTCGAATTCAAAACTACGATGGCAAAAGTCGACGAGACGAATCTCCTACGTCAAATTGCCACTGATCGGCACGAAGAGCATACAGAGTGTACAGAGCGTATAGAATATGTAGTTAAATGAGAATTGGCTCATTTCAGAAGGCAGTTGAAGAGGAATTAGTGCCCACTGACCCATCTCCCGCTCCTCCTCTGCCGCCGATTCCCACGATAACTCCGTCGCTGTGCATCGATAACCGGTACTTCGCCAATTATATCAATGAGAAGCCAAAGATGGATGACGTTGACTATCTGAGCAGAGCGTTCAATTCGTGAGTTCGAACGACTGGATTGGAAACGAATGGAACAAAAACGTTAAGATTCGCCAAAATCCAAGGAGCGTTCCACGCGCAACGGACCAATTATTTCGAGAAACGGGGACTTTTGGAGGCGATCGAGATGTGAGTTTCAGTGGGAATGGGACTTTTTGCATTAGAGCGCATTCGGTGTTTTCTCCGAAGTTCCGCAGGTGCCAGCTCTTTCCAGAAACATCGAGCAGCAGAACAGCAAGATAAGCGAGGCGCTGGGCTGTTTGGCAGTCTGCAACGAGATCACCGAGAAGTACCATTGCACCCTGAACTCCTCGTTCCAAACGCTCGTCGACGACTTCGCGGAGAAGGCGTTCCAACTGAGCAGTTTGACGAGCCAGCTGCACGCCCTTCGGCAGACTCATCACGCGAATTTGTTAGTTGAGCAGGACCTTGGAGAGCACAAAATTTCCATTCCAGACAAGTTCGGATGAACGAGGAGAGCCAATTGGAGGAGATTGCGTGGCGGATCGAGAGGGAGCAGAGAAGGATCAAGAAGTTGGACGAGAAGTTGTGGAAGTTCTATGAGAATCGGGAGAAGAAGAGGGAGAAGGAGATTGATAAGAATTGATAAGGGAATAAAGATATGCACTTGATTGATTCAATGCTCTCTGAAGTTTCAAAGAACGCGAATTGTTTTTCCGAAGACTTTTCGGAGAAATTCCACGGACCATGGATACGTAATAATAGCGGGCCCCGCACGTGCCATCTTTCCATCTTTCGGCTCCCCTTGAGTGCTCTTCCATTGCCAATTCTGCAAACGGCAATGTTCTTCTTCGGCTTCTCCTTCTTGGCTCTTTTAGCTCTTCCCGTGGTAAGCACTTGAAGAGCTTTGAGGATTACTGTACCTCTTCCAGACCGCCAACTTGACAATGATGATAGTTTGGGGAGTGCCGGGGAGCACCAAAAACGCGGACCTACATCCGAATACCACTTGGGAGGAGTGTGTGACCATGTGCCTTCAAATGCAGCCATGTATCGTCAGTATCTTCATGTTATCAGTGATAACTTATCACTTCCAGTTGGCATATCAAAGCGACAATAGTACTTGCATGAACTTCAAAGTCAGCTCGATCAGTTCCATTAAAAAGACAACGTCGGCGAATGGGACAGTGGTGGCGTTCAAGGTGGAGAGTTCATCCGGAGAGTGTCCAGTGGGGACGGATGCTCCGACGTTCAACGGAGCACCGGCGGGCGGCTCACTTTACGTGGATTACGATAAGGACTACTTTCCCGAGTGGGACTACTACACTATCAACTTATCAGGGGACACTTGGAAGGTGAATGTCAAGCGTGAGTTATGTTGTTCTGTGGAAGAATTTCTCCGCTACGTTTCCTCAGAAAACGTCAGTTGCCAAGGTCCATTTCAAGACTTAATTGTGCATTCCGACGGCACTGGATGTTGTTGGAAGGTGATCTACGTGCCTGCTCATCGACTCTATGTTCCGTTTTCAGTCGGTTTACAGTACGAACAGCCTCTCCTTCACGTACGACGATTCTGTGAAGCTGTGTGCGGAGCAAACCGTCACCCTCGCTTCTCTTCATTATCCAGAGGACTACACAGCGTTCATAGGTTCCTATCATCACCTTCTTATCACTCGTATCAACACAACAATTTCAGGCGTTGTTCAACGTTTGCGACAGAAAGTGAATAATCCGAACGCTTACGTTCGGCTAGATGGCATCCGAACTGCCGCGTGCCAAAAGACACCGACGGATGCTGATTGTATGACTGTAAAGGTTGTCGTTTGACGATCATTGATAACCACAGATAACCATTATCAGGGCTTCACATTCACTGGAAAACCACCTGTGAACTTTGACAACTACCCCTGGGTGACGAATGTTGGCGCTCAGGCAAACACAGATAACAATTGCATTGTCATGGTAGTCAATGGTAACAGTACAGTGAAAACTGATGTTCAAGGGTTAGTCCATTGATAAGGTGATAAGCAAATGATAGTTTCGTTTCAGATGCGGGAGCACTTCTCCCCTGGAAGCGACTCTTTTACTCTGCGCTGGTCCTGCGTGGATTTACTGAAAAGTTGTTGAGATTTGACTGTTTGTGTCTATGTTATCGAATGAAATCGCTCTTTGTGAATACGTAATCCTAGAGTGTACATGACGAATCTCACACGCGTCGTAAGCTCTTCAGTACAAATTTGAAGCTTTTTCGAAGGAGAAGAGGAAAATTGGAAATACATTCGATACAAATTGTGCAGAGGGTCCGTGCGGTTATTTTAAGACCTCGAACGCCTCTAAGATTTGCACATGTCCTCGTACACATTTCGCCTGAACGGGCGTCAACAAAGGGCTTCCTAGGTGGTGCTCGGATGAGGCGAAAGTCGGAGTCCCCGCCGATGACGATAACCCAACGATTGTTTGGCATTCGGCGGGTTAGCGGAGACGGGCGGTTCTAGGTGACGATGAGACACGCGAATAGAGTATGTAGAGGGGCAAGAGTGCGCGGGTACGTCGGCAAGGACACGTGGGCACGTGTGCCGTCCGGGCAGGCGTTGACGGTTGCTGAGTGAGTGTTGATGAGCGCCCTCGTCGATGGTCGAGACTGGGGGAAACTAATGGGAACCTAGGATTTGCGCCAAAATGTTATAACTCAAGTCAATGCTATCATTGTCTTATCACTTTATCAATGGACTTACCCTTGAACATCAGTTTTCACTGTACTGTTCCCATTGACTACCATGACAATGCAATTGTTATCTGTGTTTGCCTGAGCGCCAGCATTCGTCCCCAAGGGGTAGTTGTCAAAGTTTACAGGTGGTTTTCCAGTGAATGTGAAGCCCTGATAATGGTTATCTGTGGTTATCAGTGATCGTCAAATGGAAACCTTTACAGACATACAATCAGAATCTGTCGGTGTCTTTTGGTACGCGGCAGTTCCCAAACTTCGAACAACGTCTGAAATAGTTGCGCTGATTCGAGTGATAAGAAGGTGATGATAAGAACCTATAAACGCTGTAAAGTCCTCTGGATAATAAAGAAAAGCGAGAAGTGCACACAATCGTCATACCAAAAGGAGACGCTCTTTGTATTGTGAATCGACTCGATGAGAAGACACGTAGATCACCTTCCGACAGTCGGAATGCAGACCCCACCGTAAAAACGACGGCATGTCATCATATCCTTGCTCTTCTTTATCCCCCCGTCGCGCATAACCCTCTCATTCGCCTCCTATCTCTCTCTCTCCTTCCCCCCTCACGGAGTGTGAAAGTGCGGGTGTGCGGCAACATTGCGTTTTTTTTTTAAAGGGGCGGGGCGTCGACCGGCGGCTGCGCGTTCAATTTGAATTAACACTGACGTTTGTGTGTGAACGTTGAATACTCGGGCAACGGTCGGCGTTCGCCCCGCCCCTTTAAAAAAACGCAATGTTGCCGCACACCCGCACTTCCTCACTCCGTGCCCCTATCTCTACGTTGTGCAATCGCCAAGGTCACCTCTCCTTGCCATCGATCTCCTCTGTCTCCCCCAACAGCAGTCAGTGTGCTCGTCTCTTCTCACAATGGACACCTCCAATGTTTCCTTTGCCAAGTATTGCGACAAACTTCCATTTTTGCCGTTGATGGAGATTTGCAGACATCTGGGACCTCTTGATAAGTGAGTTTGGTTTATCATTCCACATAATCCGCTGGTTTTCCAGATTCGCCTGTTCAATTTCCTCCGATCGAGTAGGAGATGTTCTCAAAACGCCGCCTGAAAATCGATCGAGTGCCGAAATGCGATTGACTTTTGGAAAGGACCATGATGAGATCATGGTCATATTCTACGATGACCCTTCCAAGTGTTTCGTTTGCTCCTTCCGAGAGTCGCCGAATTACGGGGAGACAGTCCACATGGAACGTCAGATCACTCCGACGTCTTCCCCATTCGATATCGCTCTGAATTCTCGCAAATACAAAATGACCCATTTCAATTTCTACGCCGCAAAGTTCGAGAATCTCGAGAAAAGTTTTCTGCGGATGATCCATTTGATCCGTGACTTCTTCACTACCAAGTACGGGTATGTCAGCTGCGATACGGGGCCGAGTCGTCTCGACCGATCACTCCGTCTGCTGGCCTCCCTTCCACCGGGCGACGGAGGTTACCTATGGATTTCCAAGTGCCAGAAGTCAATCTTTTTCAAGGATTTGGAGAAGTTCTTGAGAAACGTCCGCTTCACCGATTACATAGCTATTCGTGCTCCAATAGACACCGCGTTTACAAGTGAGAAGGTAGGCAACACAGGAGCCCATTCTCTTGAGACTGAATAACTCGTTTCCAGATGCACCTCGTCGCAGAATCCATTCACATAGACGATGCTCGATTTCTGACCAGACACCACATGGAAACTATGGAATTCGGAGATGGAGTTTTTGGGCTCAACATTCTGAAATCCAAAGATTTCAACGTGTTCCTCCGGAGATGGAAAGAGGGTCGAATCGACGGATCGCCGGAACGAATGCATTTCAAGATCAGTGATCAGCAGACGATTGAAATGAAGAAAGTTGTGAAGGGGTTGGGTGCGAAGCCATGGAGACCGACGGTCAGGGATCGGACAAAACTGTAAGGTTCAAGAGATAACAACACCGGTGACTCTATCATTTCAGTTTCGCCGGTGATACTTATCCACCGATAAATCTGGAGAAAGGTCTGGACCTCGTGAACGCTGACAGACTGCTCGGAACAGTTCTCGTGACCAAAAAGGATCTCACGTTTGTCACCTGGTCAGAACGGTTTCCAGTGCGAGCCGAAAAGCAACACCGCCTCCGATTTATCAATCTGGCCAAGAACCTGATACTAGACACACAGAAGAGAAAGCGAGAGCACGAACAACGATTGAAAGATTTTAAAGACAGTTTTCAATTGAAGGAAAGTGTGAGATTGTGTGAAGAGGAGATTGAAAAGAATAGGAACAGCATCAAGGACAACAAGGAGAGGTTGATGTTGCTGGATTCAATGAACTGATGGAAATGATAGGAGTTACTCTTTTTTCGATTCGTTCCGATGTTGTTATCAATAAATGGTCGTCCACAGAATGTCGTGTTATTCTAGAATGAACTAGTGATCAGTTGAACTGGAAATACAAAACCAAGCTTTCTTTTCCAAAAATATATCTCCTCGCTTTTAATTGGTTTCGAGAATGCGTCATTAGGTCGAGTATTCGGCTCTCAGCGATTCAAGGGGAACCTCCCCCAATTTCAGCAGTTTCTGAGAGCAATTTCAGGTGGTCGGGTAACTATAGCCACTTTTTGTTTCCTAGGGAGTATAGAGCGTTCTCTTGCGCACATTTTTAGCTATCGAACTTCCCAAAAAAGGAAAAATATTAACAAAGTTGATGCAGTTGTTTTTCCTGTTGTTTCTCTATCAAAGGCAGCAATGGAAGAGGCAATTTCTCGTCCCTCGGTCCATTTCATCACTTTAGAATGATCGTCGTGTTGATGCATAATCACGGTGCACGGAGTGTGGAAGTGCGGGTGTGCGGCAACATTGCGTTTTTTTAAAGGGGCGGGGCTCCGCGTTCAATTTGAATTGAGACTGGCGTTTGTGTGTGAACGTTGAATACTCAGGCAACGGTCGGCGTTCGCCCCGCCCCTTTAAAAAACGCAATGTTGCCGCACACCCGCACTTCCACACTCCGTGCGGTGATTCGTCCGGACGGTGACCTACTTTTCCGTCTGCGTCTCACTACTTTGGTACTCTCTGCGTGCTTGTCACTGCCAACGGACACAACTTTTCTCATGGCTGCGGGCACACATTCGCTGCGGCCACCAACGGTTGCTCTCCCTGCTGATCCTCTTTGAACAAACTCTAGCTTGCTGGCGCGGACCATTTTTTTAACCTAAGCGCAGTTCCAATGTCAGTAATCAACAGTACCTAGTCACTGTAGCCTGAGAGGGCGCGGCCAATCGATTTTTTCGAATTTCTTCAAAAACCAAAGTTCTCTCTCTCCCCTCTCCCCTTTCCCCCTCTCATTTCCCGCGAACTGGGGGTCAAGTGACTATCTGGAAATTGATCTGTAACAGACCTCCACTGCTGTCACACCCATAATCTTAATCGTTGAGCAAAATGTCCTCAAATGTCTGCCGAACAATAGGAGAGACGGCTCCGCGACACTTCGCCACCAGACATTTCGCCACCAAGACAGTTCGTCACGTTTTCATTTTTCGATCCTACGACAGTTCGCCACCAGACGTTCAGATACTGAGACAGTTCGTCACGCGACATTCAGCCACCGTGACCTTTCGCCAACAAGACAGTTCGTCAACCAGACAGTTCGCCACCAAGATAGTTCGGCATAATTTTGCTAAAAAATCGTTTCAATGACAGAGGGTGTTTCTGCCCGTGTACCCACACGAAGGAATTACAATGAGAATCGTTAAAAAGTGCGTTAGCTCCCTGAGCCTCGCAAGGCTAGGGGATTTGGGCCAAAGGCTCATTTCTGGAATTCTGGAAGAGCGCGCGCCCCGGGGGCTTACAGGACCACTTGACCGGGAGGCAGAAAACATTAAGAACGACGTTCTCGCGATGAAACATAAACGTAAAATGAGGTATATTCTGAAGGACAGACGACTGCTGAAAGTCATTGAGAACCAAGACAGACCCTCAAGGTACTGAGCACCGACGGAGGTAGCGCTGTCGAAATATCGCGGTGGCGAAAAAGCGCGGTGGCGAAAAGGCGCGGCGGCGAACTGTCTCAGTGTCGAAATATCGCGGTGTCGATTTGTCTGGTGGCGAAACGTCTGGTGGCGAAACGTCTAGTGTCGAAATGAAACGGTTGCTATTTGTCTGGTCACGTAATGTCTCGGTGGCGAACTGTCTTAGTGTCGAAAAATGATCACGTGACGAACTGTCTTGGTGGCGAAATGTCTGGTGGCGAAGTGTCGCGGAGCCGGAGAGACACTTGTGTTTCTGTTAATTGAGAGATAAGAGACGACGTAGAAAGGACAAAAAACCCGAGTTTGCATAGCACTGTGTCCCTGCTTGCCCTTTTATTGAGCGAATCGTTGGGTCTGCGCCGCATCGCGCTACACACACACGCTCTCTCGTCGGTTCCCACGCCGAACGATTCGCGGCGGAGACTGTTCGTTGCTGTCCCATCGAACTCTCCACGCGTCTCTTTTCTCCTGAGCTGACGGGTCGCTCGCATTTGTCTCTACGTCTCCTCACCGCGTCAAAAACTGAAATGAAACTGGAAAACGCGCGGAGTGTGGAAGTGCGGGTGTGCGGCAACATTGCGTTTTTAAAAATGGGCGGGGCGTCGACCGGCGGCTGCGCGTTCAATTTGAATTGACACTGGCGTTTGTGTGTGAACGTTGAATACTCAGGCAACGGTCGGCGTGCGCCCCGCCCCTTTAAAAAAACGCAATGTTGCCGCACACCCGCACTTCCACACTCCGTGAAACGTTCCTGCTTCCCTCGATATAGCCACGTTTAGCCCCTTCCAAGTTGATTTCAATCATCTCAGTTTTCATCCCAGTAACATCCCTGTAGCTGGTTCACCATCAAAACACCCTAATGAGAGAGACCTCAAAACGAAATAGTCCTAAGTTCCAAGCTCCCTCTCACAATCATATTTTGCAGACTTGAGTAAAATGGCCGCCAAGCAAACCATTGTTAAAATCGACCGCAAACCGAAGTGGGAAACGGTAAGAAATGCGCTTAATTGTCGTTTTCACGCATTCTCTGCATTTCAGATGACCATCAATGGGGTCACGCAGTGGGTCCCGACCATCTATGAGGTTACCCCGAACGAGAAGTTCTACAAGGAACTCGGCGAGCTCACGTCGACGTATGGGCTAGGCACGAGGGTAAGTCGTTCGTTGCCTCAATGATAAAAGCTCATGTTCATGACTAATCCAAAAATGGAATTTTACTGAACGTTTTTTTCGCAGGTCCCCAACACCCGTAATTGGGTCGTCAAAGCGGACGGCACCTTCTATAAAGTGAGTTTGTTCTGGCCATTCTTGAGAAACTTGTTTTTCTGCATTGCAGGTGTTGTCCATGCTATTCCTGTCGCGGACCAGAATCGTGGTTGGTTGGCCGCAGGACGATTTCGTGCCAACCGGAGCCCCCTCCGCTGCCGCTGTCGAGCGCAGAGCCTAATTCCCTTGAGCACCGCTGACACCCGGTCATTATCTTCCCATTCGTGTGTGATCGTATCTGCTTCTCAATTAACGTCTGCCCCGTCCCAACCACTCATTACCCGCCCTTTCCCCCCTACACACTCCCCTTAAAGCCTCGCTCTCTTCCCCTTCCTTCTCCTAATCCTCCCATCGTCAAGGTAACCACTCCCCGTTCCTCTTCTTCTTGTTCTCTCCCACTCTCACTCAGTTAGCTTCCCGTAATGGCCTTCTCTAAATTTTCCTTCGATGAATTCTTCGACACTATTCCATTTCTGCCTTTGGTCGAGATTTGCAGACATCTCAGTCCTGCCGATCAGTGAGTTTCTGTTTCTTTTTCAGTGCTAAACAATGGACATTTCCCAGCATCACCTACTCTCTGTCCTCCGATCGATGGAGAGATGCCATCAAGAGTTCCGGAGGTCGGCAGAAGGCCCTAGTTAAAGTGATGTTCAAAGAGGAGGTGGATGAGATCCAAGTCCTGTTCCCAGATGATACTGCCAATTGCTTCCATGTCAAGTTTGAAGAGTCACCGAGTGACGGAAGATCAGTCGACTTGGAACGAAAAGTGTCGAATGACATCCACCATTATAATTACTGTGTTGACAGTGAGGATAGTTCTGATGGTAGTGAAGACGCTAGTTCGCGTACAAGTTCCGAAGAGTTTACCGGACACTGGTCGTGGAAATTCTACGCCAGAAAGATCGAGAGCCTCGAGGAGACGTTCCTTCGATTCTTTGATTTGCTTGGCGAATTCTTCACTCTCGAATACGACAGAATCACCGTTAACCCGCGTGAAAGCCGCCTCAATAACTGTTTCCGTCTGCTGGCCTCAATGCCGCCAGGAATCGTTCGTTTCTTCAATACTCGCTGCTTCGAGGAGCCGCTGAATTTCGAGCATCTCGAGAAGTGTTTGAGTAATTTCCGTGTCACCGAATGGTTGAATATCAATGCTCCATTAGACGGAGTTTTCGATAGTCAAAGGGTAGGGAAGCACGAACTTTTAGATGGGGAAGACGGCTCACTTTCAGATGCTCCTCGACGGCACATTGTCCATGTGCTTCGCCGATGCAAGATTCCTAACGAAACATCACATGGAGACGATGGAGTTTTGGAGTGGAACGTTTGGGATCAACACTCTGAAATCGGAAGACTTCAACGTGTTCTTCCGAAGGTGGAAAGAGGATACACTGCGGCAAAAGATGGAAGACGTGAACTTCAAGATAAGTGAGGACCAGAAGATTGATTTGGAGGAGGTGGTGAAAGGATTGGATGCGAAGCCGTGGGATCCGATGGTCAGGGATAGACAGTTCTAGTGAGTTTCGGAAGATATGATAACACCACTCATCGTGTCATTCCAGTGTTAAGAACTTATACAATAGTGAATGGATAGACGCAAAAGACGGACTTGACATCATCAATGCGGACGGGACGCTGGGGACAGTGCTTCTCACTGGAGATCACTTGAAGTTCTGCTTATGGAGTGATGACAAGTTTCCACTTCAAAGAGAAGAAAGAAAGCATCTCGAGAATCTCCGAATGGTGCAAGAGATGCTGGAATCGGAAAAAGTGATGATGCAATGGTACGAAGAAAATCGCAGATATTTGGTATCGAGAGAACCATGTTCGCATGATAGGACTATTAATCATTATTGTGAGTGGATCAAGAGGCTCAAAGAAAAGTTGGAGAATTTGAACAAGTTGAAATGATGAGAATCAATTTTAATCCCCTGTTGTATCCAGTTCTTGCTCTCTTCGCTCCATCGCGCATCATCTGCCATTTACCCCCAATTCTCTTATTCCTTTACTTTTAATTGCACAATCATCAGAATAATCAGTCCGCGTCTCCCCTTCTTTCCTGCTCTTATGTATTATATTACACTCACAATAACACTTCCTTCCCGCAACAACTCTATTTGAAGCTCTTTCGAAATGGAAATGGTGAGAACTATTTCTGCTCAATAAAATGTTTTTGGTCTTCCGTTCTACATTGTTTCCTAACAACAAGTCATGACAGTCCCACAACCAGATGTCTTTTATAAGAATGAAGAAGGATTCACTGGATTCTTAAGTCCACCATGATTGGGCTTGTTTGAAGAAGTGGAGCTGAATTGGACCGATTGGCCAATTGTCGGAGAGGAGTGACTGACTGTGAGCAACGAACTCAGAGAACCAACATCTGAGTGACTAGGCCGCAACTGATCAAAAAAAGACGAAATCCGACCAAAAGAATGATTCATTCTCGACGTCGCCGAAGAGTTTCCGGTTTGTCCTGTTAGCACAAAACTCCAGATTTGATTAGTCGATCAATCGTTTCCTCCGGCTGAAGCACTTGCAGCGCAGGTCGAGGGATTGAAGGGACTGTGACTATCTCTTATTTTGCCCTGCTCAGTTCTTTTATGAGTTTGGTTTCCCAGTGTGCCACCTCGGTCTTCAGTCCAAGACTGTCATCGTGTATTCCGTATTCCAATGTTCGGTATCTTGCTTATCGTTTCGCTAATTAGATTAATGTACTATCGGTTCATTCGCCGATTATATCATTTCAAAACTGTTCTGCTTAGTCTCTAGAAGATCGTCGACAGCCCGTAAGCAAACGTGTGGTATGTAACTGATAAGAAGTCGAACATTTCGGATCTCAAAAAGATCAATGACTCCCTCATCCTGTTGCTCCACATGCTCTCTCATGTCTCCTACGTGCTTTATTTTCGAAAGAAGCGTTCTCTTCTCCAAAGTCCTCAAATACAGCTGAATGGTCCCGGCAGCATCATTCGTGTGCTGACAAGAGAATGATAAATTGATAGCAGAGCCCTATTCATTCACGCTATCTTCTGCTTGTTTGCCTTGAAAGCGAGAAAGTGATAGCGAATTGAGAGCAACAAGATTCCTATCTCGCCGTTCGTGGGGAGATGCTATCTCTTGTTTGGTCCACTCTGTCACACCCCCTTCCCGTGTGTCCTTCATTCCGCTATCGTCATTCTCCCCGTTCCTTATCTAACTGCCTTCTCCCAAACATTCAGTCAGTTTACTGTCTCCTACCACAATGGCCTGCTCCAAAATTACCTTCGATTATTTCGAAAGTCTTCCATTTGTGCCGTTGAAGGAGATGGGCAGACATCTGAGTCCCGTTGACAAGTGAGTTTGTTTGTTCGATACCAGTCCTTTCCCTGGAGGAATCGTTTCAGAATCGTCTACTCTCTGGCTTCTGATCGATGGAGAGATGCCATCAAGAGTTCTGGAGGTCGGCAGAAGGCCCTAGTTAAAGTGATATTCAAAGAGGAGGTGGATGAGATCCAAGTCCTGTTCCCAGATGATACTGCCAAATGCTTCCATGTCAAGTTTGAAGAGTCATCCAGTTACGGGAGATCAGTCCACTTGGAACGAAAAGTATCTAATGACATCCACAATTATGATTACCGTATTCGGTTCGACTACCGACCACATTTGATAAACTTCTACGCCGAGAAGTTCGAGAATTTCGAGCAGATTGCCCTCCGTCTCATCCAATTGATCGGCCAGTTCTTCACTGTCGAGTTCCGTCTTGTGAGGGTCCAAATGGGCCCTCGTCGCCTCGATTACTGTTTCCGTCTCCTCGCATCACTTCCCCCTGGAATTGGGGAGAGCCTGCACGTGTCCGAATGTCAACAGTCAGTGAACGCCGTTCACTTTCAACAATTGATGAGAAATGTTAACTTCAAACAAACTATCCTGTTGTGCGTCCCTTTCGACACGAGTTTCAATGGTGATGAGGTAAGAGGGAGAAGTTGAACACGGAGATAGGAGGACTCTCTTTCAGATGCAACTCGACGTCGGAATGTTCATGTCCTTCAACGATGCCCGATTTCTAACCAGGTACCACATGGAGACTTTGGAGTTCCAGTTCGGGGAATTCGGCCCCAACACTCTGCGATCGGAAGATTTCAACGTGATCCTCCGACGATGGAAAGAGGGTCGGATGAGGGAAGACGTGAAGGTTTTGTACTTCGAGATCAGCGAGGAGCAGAAGGTTGAAGTGGAGGAGGTGGTGAAGGGATTGGATGCGAAGCCATGGGATCCGATGGTCAGGGATCGGACACATTTGTGAGTTGCAATGGAAAGGGACACGGACGATTAACCGTTTACAGCCGTGTCGGCTGCATGGACGAAGCAGTTGACATGAAGGATGGTCTGGACATTGTCAATGCACACGGACTGCTCGGAACAATGCTCCTGACCAATGAGTACCTGAAGTTCCTCACGTGGCCAGAACGGTTTCCAGTGCAAGATTTAGAGAGAGACTGTCGTTGGTCGATCCAATGGGATGAGCGACAGCTGATAGAGACACAAGACAAGCTGCAACTGAACAAGGCACGGATGAAACATGATGACAGTGCTGAAGTGAGAAAAGAGGTGGAATACTATGAAGGGGAGATTCGAGATCTCGAGGAGGGCATCAAGGACAGCAGAGAAGAGTTGGAGGAGGTGATGAGTTTATTGTGATGTTGTGTGGTGTTGAAATAAAGTGCTTGTTCTTCGAGGGCATAGTGTGAACAAATGAACAGTTCTCCGCTCGCAATCCGTCAAGACGTCTGCAATTCTCCATAAAAAAATGGAAGTTTGTCGAAAGACTTGCCGAAGGAAATTTTGAAGCTGTCGATTGTGAGAAGATACGAGCACCCTGACTGCTGTTGGGGGAGATAGAGGAGATCGATGGCAAGGTGCCGCCGAGTTGCTGGATGTGAACAGGAAACTGTGAAAATTTCATGAGAATCGGGAAAGAAGAGAAAAAAGGGAAAATTGATATAAATTAATCAAGGAAATAGAAATTAAAAACGAAAAAGACATTGATTCAGCACGACACTCCAAGCCCCCAAAATAGAAAACAAGAAATTATTTAATTCAACGATTTTTCGGCCAAATGCCACAATCCGTCGTTGAGATAGTGCAGATTCTCGATGCCAGTGTCCTTGTTCACCGTCTGAATCTCCTCACTGCTCATCGACATGTATCCGATGGCCAGCGCGTGCTGTCTTCCTTCGGCCATCACAGCGACGACGGTGTCCTTCGGCACGAGCGGCGTGAGCTTGGCGCCCGGCGAAGTGAGTCCCGGGCACATGATGTTCGAGCCGTTCAGAATGAACTTGATGGCTCCCTTGTCGACCTGGAATTAAGCATTTTTTATCAACTATTCCGAACGCAGAACGGAAAACTGAACGAGATGTCGGGCACATTATTACTTATACCAGGCTCTGTTTTATCGAAAAACCCGCGACTTTCTATTAGTTTTACTCTTGCCGAAATTGTCTACTTATTTCAGTAGAAAGTACTTTTTAGCGAAACATAAATCGACAAAATTGCCGACGAGCCGTTGTCGAGGTCGAAATCGTCTCAAAGGTGGTTATCAGGTTTGCATTCTGAAACCGCTATGTGAAATCACATTCTGATAGAACTATTTATCAGAGCAGGCCGAAATGGCGTGTACGAAAATACTGAGTCCGATCGTCGCTATTTTGCCTACTTCTGCTATGTATCTAGTGATTTTTGGTTGAATTTTTTCCGCGTTAATGAATTCGTTAATTTTTTAAAACTATCAAACCCTCACCTGCTGATGCGGCAAAATGAACGGATACTTGTGAAGAGTGCGCAGCGTGGGAATGTAGTCCGTGTTGCGAGTCTTGACGAATCGCACGACGCCCGTGTGATCGGCGAGCAGTTCAATGTGATCCTTGCACTTGATCACTTTGAAGTTCTCCTTCTTCGGCAGAATCTCCTCAAGATGTGGCTCCAGGTATGGATAGTTCTCGATGAGCTTCTTGCGGATTCCTTTCTGAAAAAAGTTGTTATTTTCCGTTATTCCCTTATCAAATTGGTTTCACATGCTAATGAAATTACGAAATTGAAACATTTTGAAGAAACCATACCTGGACACTGGATTTCAGTTGCGTCGCCCCCGTCACATCCTCCTTATCGTCGAACTTTTTGAACATAACCTGAATTTTGATTGATTTCAAGTGCCAATTGGAAATAAAAATCAGAAGAGAAGATATGATCGGTCGAGGAACCAGGAATACACAAATGGAATACACAGAAATAAAAAATGAAAAATTTGAGTTCATCAAGAAAAATCAATAAGGCACAAGATGAGTGGAATGTGATTGCAAAATGTAAAAACCGTACGGAAGCAACGGAATGAAAGCGAAAAAATGACTAGAATTTTGAAAAAAGCTAGAAAAAATGTAAAGTCTAGGTAACAAGATGAAAAACTACAGGTTTCCTCGATCAGTAGTAGATGCAGCGGGTTCGGTGGAACGGCACCTGGAAAATAATGTTTTTTTGCGAATTTGGAGTGGAAAGACTCACTTTCTTTTCAACGTTTTCAGCGTGAAGTCGTCTATATCCCCAGACAAACACATCGACTTCCATGGCGGTCACTTCGCGAACATCGGCAAAGCAAGGGTCCGAGGAGCGAAGCTGGTTCATTTCTGACACAATTGCCTGAAAAAAAACAGAGATTTCGGAATTTTTGGCGAATTACAGTGAAAACTCACGTCACAAACTGCGATAGATGCCCCGCGTAGTTCAACTTCTGCTTTTGACCCATTATCCAATCGCTTTCCTTCTCCGAGCTGCTCCAGAAGCTCTTTCGAGTAGTCTAGAGCTCCGAGGTAGGCGAGTGCTTGGGGGACTCGGTAATCGGCGAACATGGTGAGCGTTGAGATGTCGGAAAAATCGCCGACGACATCGTGCCCTTGAAGGGCTCCGTAGACGTCAGCGACGAGGATTTGGGCGCGTTTGAGAAGAGAAACTGGAATTATGAACCATTGATAATTTTAATTGAAAACTCATCACCTTTCTGTCCATTGAACTCAGCAAAATCGCGGAATGATATGAAATTCTCAACGATCAACGTGAGCAACTTCTGCGCACTTTTATCGGATTGCTGCACACAGTTGTAGAATTCTCCGTCAAATCGCTCCAGAAGAACACTTCCCGACTCGTTGATTGCTTTGACTCGCTCTTCCAGAAGTGGAATCGAATGACCGGAATCTGATTTGAAAATAGCGTCGATCTCCTCAATTTTTGCATTTTTCATCCATTCTGCCGAGAGAACGGGGATTCCGGCGGCAAGAGCCTTGTTGACGGCGGCACAACCGGCGAAGTAGCCAGTGTACTTCTTTCCGTTCCAACTAACGTCATAATGATCTCCTTCGTCAGGCCAGAACGAGAAGTTGATGGTGTCAACTAGTAGAACCCTTTAAATAAGAAGTTTTGCCAAATTCGGAGACAGATGCGAAAAATACCATTGAACTGCTTTATTATCGCCGCTCTTTGGGTGTAACTCGGGAGACAGGAACAGCGCTTCTTTTATTGAATCATCTCTGGCGGCTTCGAGAATCGAAAAGCAGAATTTTTGAATAATTTTCGTCATGAATAAAACTCACCAGCTTTGCAACCGATCTAACGCCATTTTCGTTGATCTTCACCAGATTTCCATGCTTAACAATGAATTTACCTGATTCCGAGGGAGAAAGCACGCCGTCGATGAGCATATTTGAGCAGAAAATGTGAAAAACGACTAGAAATCGAAGAGGAAAAAGCGGCAAGAACAACGAGGCGCTACGACACTCCGTTGTCGGCGTATCCTCGGCGCACGCGCTCTCTCGTCTTCTGTCGTGCGATTAAATGCAGTGTACGCAAACGAGAACATGCAGACACGGCATAGGAAAAGACGACTTTTTAAAAATTACGAATGAAATTATTTTTTTCGGGTTTTAATTTTCTAAAGTTTGGCGAAACTGTGGATTTATTATTGAAAAAAATTTTGAGTTTATTTTCCAAATTTATTTTCAATATCAAATTTTAACAGGGTTCGAGTAAAAAAACATCAGCGCCTTAAGTGTATAATTATAATGCATATCTTCTCTCAAACTTTTGAAAGTGAGAACTGCACGAATTGTCTCCACGTCCACGTGGTATATATTAGCGAAGATGTTTTGTCTTGGTTTTTTTAATTCTTTGATGCGTTTTTTCTTCAAAACTTGGCTATACTTGACCAGTCTGGTTGTGAATTCCTGAATTGCAACATTGATATAAAACCAAAACAGTCGTCGTGACTCACTGGGTATTGGTTATTTTCTAGAGTGAATCCCGAAGCGACGTCTCGCTCGATTGCAGCAATTCTGTCGGCGATGATATGGCATGTGAAATAGAATCCGACATGAATGCGCGGCAGATTGTCGAGCTGAAACAATTGGTTCTTGAACGACGATTCAACTAGCGTGTCTTAACTTACGAGCCAGCTAAATTTCGCGATATTCGAGTTGCATTCAGTCAGCGCCTTGAAATAGTTATCTTGGTTTTTTGCGAATTGTCCTTCTGGTGTGTCCGGCTCACGACGAATTAGAGAAAGGAGTCGTTGGGCGACCATCACGTTGAAGAAAGAGCGTTTGGAATGCACTATCAGTACTTGGTGTTCCTTTTATATTGTTGCCAGGAAGCACACTGGGAGGAGTCCTTGTATGCCATGAGAGTTAAGAGATAAGGGAAAAATGAGAGGAAAACACAGTATTTGTTATTGCTATCTCGCCTCGTCTTGAGGTCATGATGACCATTGAGAATCATTTGAGATAAAAAAAAAGGCATTTGAACCTAATAGAGTGACCAAGTGCCCGATTCCGATGTGTCCAAGATGTTTCTTGATTTGCACGATTTCCAGCTGCCGAAACCTAATGCAAGTCAACTGCGCAGCAGGATTGACGAATTTTGATGAACAAAGGTTCAACGGCCACTGAACGGATCGTTCACAGCGTTTTTTTTATGAATTTAGCCTTGGAGGATAAAAAGGAAATCAAACGGTTCGATGCCCATCAATTGTTTATGGAGGTGGACGAGGGATGAGAGAACTGGCGATTAGGCAAATATCATAATCAGGAAGCGAACGGCCTTTTGGAACCGACTCCATGCTGTCTCGTCGATCGATAGCTGTGGAGGGCACGAATGATAAGCAATATTTGAGTGATATCATAAAACGAAGATGGCAGACCGATCTGCGGGGGAATCGATAGTAGATTTGCGAAACGAGAGCACTATGCCGAATTTTAGATCAAATACGACGACTCCGTCTTAGAACAAACACTTTATTTCAACACCATACAAGATCAGAATAAACTCATCGCCTCCTCCAACTCTATTCTGCTCTTCTTGATGCCCTCCTCGAGATCTCGAATCTCCCCTTCATAGTATTCCACCTCTTTTCTCACTTCAGCACTGTCATCATGTTTCATCCGTTCCTTGTTCAATTGCAGCCTGTCTTGTGTCTCTATCAGCTGTCGCTCATCCATTTGGATCCACCAACGACAGTCTCTCTCTACATCTTGCACTGGAAACCGTTCTGGCCACGTGAGGAACTTCAGGTACTCATTGGTCAGGAGCACTGTTCCGAGCAGTCCGTGTGCATTGACAATGTCCAGACCATCCTTCATGTCAACTGCTTCCTCCATGCAGCCGGAACGGCTGTAAACGGATAATCGTCCGTGTCCCTTTCTATTGCAACTCACAAATGTGTCCGATCCCTGACCATCGGGTCCCATGGCCTCGCATCCAATCCCCTCACCACCTCCTCCACTTCAACCTTCTGCTCCTCGCTGATCTCGAAATACAAAACTTTCACGTCTTCCCTCATCCGACCCTCTTTCCATCGTCGGAGGATCACGTTGAAATCTTCTGATCTCAGAGTGTTGGGGCCGAATTCCCCGAACTGGAACTCCAAAGTCTCCATGTGGTACCTAGTTAGAAATCGAGCATCGTTGAAGGACATGAGCAATCCGACGTCGAGTAGCATCTGAGAAAGAGTCCTCCAATCTCCGTGTTTAGCTTCTCCCTCTTACCTCATCACCATTGAAAGTTGTGTCGAAACGAACACACACCCGGATATAATATTTGAAGTTAACATTTCTCATCAATTGTTGAAAGTGAACGGCGTTCACTGACTGTTGACATTCGGACACGTGCAGGCTCTCCCCAATTCCAGGGGGAAGTGATGCGAGGAGACGGAAACAGTAATCGAGGCGACGAGGGCCCATTTCGACGGTGACAAAAGGGAACTCGACAGTGAAGAACTGGCCGATCAATTGGATGAGACGGAGGGCAATCTGCTCGAAATTCTCGAACTTCTCGGCGTAGAAGTTTATCAAATGTGGTCGGTAGTCGAACCGAATACGGTAATCATAATTGTGGATGTCATTAGACACTTTTCGTTCCAAGTGGACTGATCTCCCGTAACTGGATGACTCTTGGAAAGTGATATGAAAGCATTTGGCAGTATCATCTGGGAACAGGACTTGGATCTCATCCACCTCCTCTTTGAACATCACTTTAACTAGGGCCTTCTGCCGACCTCCAGAACTCTTGATGGCATCTCTCCATCGATCAGAAGCCAGAGAGTAGACGATTCTGAAACGATTCCTCCAGGGAAAGGACTGGTATCGAACAAACAAACTCACTTGTCAACGGGACTCAGATGTCTGCCCATCTCCTTCAACGGCACAAATGGAAGACTTTCGAAATAATCGAAGGTAATTTTGGAGCAGGCCATTGTGGTAGGAGACAGTGAACTGACTGGATGTTTGGGAGAAGGCAGTTAGATAAGGAACGGAGAGAATGACGATAGCGGAATGAAGGACACACGGGAAGGGGGTGTGAGAGAGTGGACCAAACAAGAGATAGCATCTCCCCACGAACGGCGAGATAGGAATCTTGTTGCTCGCAATTCGCTATCAGTTGCTCGCGTTCGAGGCAAACAAGCAGAAGATAGCGTGAATGAATATGGGTTGCAGGTCAATCTGCTATCAGTTTATCATTCTCTTGTCAGCACCCGAATGACCTTTCCAGGATTATTCAGCCGTATTTGAGAGTATTTTTACGGTTAATCGGGAACGACTTCTCGAACGACTTTCGTGTCTTATCTTACCAGCCATTCCGCAAGTTCACAGCTAGTAGGGAACGCCTTCGCTTGAAAATAAAGCACGTAGGAGACATGAGAGAGCATATATAATTTATCACCAGTTATCTACCAGAACCGTTTCGATCATTGTGAGAAGAGACTAGCTGACGAATGCACAATGAAGAGGAAAAAGAGAATAAAAGAAGGAGTCGAATGACCAGGTAATGAGCGACGATTATGTCCAGATAGTTTTTCTGGATATGGTTCTCAAAACAACTATGTCGCCGAGTTGCTGGATGTGAACGGGAAACTGTGAAACTTTTATGAGAATCGGGAAAAAAGAGAAAAAAAAAGGGAAAATTGATACTAGTTCGATTCCTTGCCTCAACCCCCGGGTTCACCCAGCCTCAATTGGGCAGTAGCTTCGTCTACGAAGGGTAATCGGTCACACTCCCCGGCCCGGACGTGACTTAATTTCAGGCCAACTTCGGATCACCACCAGGTGTCTTCGGAACCTGAGATCCGAGATCCGCAGCTCCTAGAGCTTGAGTAACGGATTGACTTTATCCTTTTATTAACTCACAACTACCAAGGAAACCCCTGCTCCCATAGTGTTATCACTCGATCGTCCCGAAAAGTGATCAAATTCAGAAATAGGGTCTACAGACATTAGCACACTTTCTGACATACGGACCCCAATTCACAAGATGAACAATGTTTTCGTTTTTTTAGCGTAATCTAAATACAACTAATTAGTTTTACTTTCGTATTTTAACCAACTCGTTTACTCACTTTTTAAATAAGTTATGAATTGTCAAAAAAATGGATTTGACATTGTTTGTGTGAGCGGAAGGCTTTGATTGGATCACTTCATTTGTAGAGCACCGGGGATTTGACACAGTGTATCCGACGTTTCGACTGTTTATAGTCATCATCTTCAGGGAGTGGTTGGTTTAATTACCTACTTATAAAGACAGAAGAAAACTTAGGTGATTTCGTAGGCGTTCAAAAGTACCGAGAGAGATGAGGAAAAAGGAAACGAAACGGAAAGGAGATGGGAAGAAAACAAAAACAAAACAAGAATGGAAATTGAGAATGATGTAGGAGAGAAAAGAGCGTGGGTGGCCAAAGGTGAGAAAGAGAGCGGTCCATAGGTATATTCGTCAATAAAATCGATATTCGTGGAGTGGTGTGCGGTTGATGGAGTGAGGGGGTGGGGGAGATAGAAGGATAGACGAGAGGGGGGGGGGGGGGGGAGGGGACAAATAGCTTGGGGTCAGGTCAATTTGAGGCATCCGAGATTGGCGACCATGTCCGTTAGCTCCTCCTTTGTGTTCAGCTCCGGCTTCTCCATCTTGATGAAGGTACCCTCGAGAATCCGACGTTTCCAGGTATTCCTCTCGATATCCAAAAGCTCCAATTGTAGTGATGACAGAGGACCTCCCTTGTGTACCTCCATTGAGTGTTTTGACCAGACGGTTGATTTGTAGGACGGGATGTGCGGTTTTTCAGCCGCACGGTAGTGTTCGTTTATACGCTCCGCCAGCGGGCGTCCGGACTCTCCGATGTATGATTTACCGCAGTCGCAAGTGATTCGGTAGATCCCTCCTTTGATGCAGCACTTTCCTGGTCCTAGGGTGGGGCACACACGACAATTTCGTCTCTCGCATCTGGTATCGAAACGGCGGAAAATGGATTTTTCAAAATTTCTCCGGAACAAGGAAAAAAGGAAAACTTTTGAATATGGCGTTATACTACCCTCTCAGGAACTTATTTTTCCCAAACGATTTCATTCGGTTTTCAGGGTGACTTATCTGACATGTTCCATCTCAGCATCAATCGATATCGGAGCCTATTGCGGGGTCACCGGGAGGCAAACCGCGCGAATTTGCAAGACCGCGAACGTTCGCATTGCGCTAGCACAGGTTCTCCTCATTTTTCAGCGGCGGCAAATGCCAAAATGTTTTCCCTCTCTTTTTAAATTTTTTCCAGAAGATGGAGAAGACTAAAGCGATTATCGTGATCATTTTTCCAGGAGCGTTAACGATGAAGTTGCCGACTCCAGAACCACCACGACAAGAGGAACAACCGGCCGACACCTCATTTCCGAATCGCGAGCCGCTCGAGAATCAGAATGGAAATGCACGTACGGAAGGGTAAGTGACTTTCTTGTTTCTTAAATGGTTTTCTGATCTATTTTCAGTCCGGCGCAAGACCTGTCTAATTCACAAAACGTAGGATACTTTGTTAAGCGAAACAATTGGCCAACCTCGAATGCCAAAAATGTTCCCAACTCGTTGATTGCTTTGACTCGCTCTTCCAGAAGTGGGATCGAATGACCGGAATCTGATTTGAAAATAGCGTCAATCTCCTCAATTTTTGCATTTTTCATCCATTCCGCCGAGAGAACGGGGATTCGGCGGCAAGAGTCTTGTTGACGGCGGCACCCTTCGAAGGGTTCTCTCATTCAATTTATAAAACTTCTCACTCATTTTCCATTATCTGTAAAAGTAAGCCAAACAATTAAAAATAGAAATCTGTTTTATTCAGTGAAACTGAGTTGAAAGAGAAGAAAGCTCATAAAAATCTTGGAAAGCATTTTCGAAAGGTCACTCGTAAAATAAGAAACCCGCAGTTGGATATCCGTGAATCGGCTCAATCGACGAGTGAATTCCACCATTTCTCGATGTCTTTCGTCGTTTCGCTCGGCATCAGAGGTCGCGGACTGCCTTGAGTCGATGGTACCGGTAACGATGGGGTTATCACCTGGAAACTGGTTCAATAAGGTTTCGAGGGGGGGGGGGGGGGGGGGGGGGCAACCGACCAGAGGAGAGTGCTCTCCCGTGAAGTCGTCGGACATGTTCTTCGGCGAAAACGGCGACTCCTCGCCGCGCTCTTCGACGTCCGGCAGGTCGTAGACGTTGAGTTGCAGCTACAAGTTGGAGAATTCGTGAGTCTTTCGAACGGAAACACGACAAATCCGACACAGAAAAAGCTCGAAAATAGGGAAGAGAAAAAAAAAGGAAAAGCAAGAACAACAACTCACATGGAAATTCTTGGGCTGTCCGGAACCCTTGCGGATTTCCGAACTAGCTCGTTTCGGAAGCAATTGGACGGTTTCAGGCGATCGCGACTGCAATGGAAAAGAAAAAAAAGAAGCTGAGGCGGAGGATTTGGGAGACAAGAGCATCCGAGAGAGAGATGCTCGAGAGGAAACAAGACGATATGAATGGACGTTGGTTCACACAAGTACTACGTTGTTTCTCACTGGTTACACTACAAACTACTCTCCGGAAAACGGTGGAAAAGAGGGGAACACGAGTGCTTACTTTCACTTGCTTCTTCTCGCTCGAACTGCCAACCATGAACTTTCGGGCGGCTTCTTGGAACAGACCGGTACGCTGAAATATCGATGGTTTTAGGTTTTGACTTGCCAATGAATTCTGATTTCTTCAAACTGTTATTGAGCGTTCGCCACGTGTGTGGACCTTGCTTTTGGCGCGAAAAGCTTCGAAATTGTCTGTGTCTATCAAATTTAAACACTGCCTCCCTCTTTTGTTGCAGGACCTTCACCGACACTGTGGCTGCGGAGTCCACGGAGAACTCATAATATTTCACTAGGATCGTTCAATTTTTCGCTGTTAAATTTTAGAACGACACTCCGAAATAACGGCACGCACTGAAATTCTTCAATTCGTCAGTTTTTTGACCGGACTGTGCTGAATCAATTGGAAATTTGAATTCGCTTCCAAGTGGAACTCATGAAACGGTGATTTTTTTCAAAAACACACGGAAACATAGTGTGGATTGCTTTTGCAGAAATTTGGCTGCGTACTTCGTGCGTCTGCGTCTTTACAAGTCTCAAACTATTTCAAGCTGCGTAGCCGAAATAGCGGAACAACAGGCAAAACGCAGACACTGTGGAGCGGAGGAGCACGATTGCATTAGATGAGTGGTTTCGCAGTGGGGCGCATTCTATGAGTTCGTCGCTTCAAATTCACAACTTCTCAGTGTTTACAACACTCCGAACTCCCGGAGGAATGAGTTTTTCTGAAAACGCACCGAAAGCACGTCGGGAATGCTTCCTCTTCGATTCTTGACAGCGGCCTTCTTGCGGATCGGCGGCGGTGTCTCCTCTTCGCTGCTCTCCGTCTCCTCGCTCTCCACACTGTCTCCTCGCATTCCCTCGAAGCGGAGTCGTTGTGCAATGACAGGATCATCGTGCGAGATGGATGAGTGTCCGGAGTGGATGATCGGATGGCCAGTGAGCCCGGGGAGCACGCCCTCCGAGTCCTTCTGACTCGGGTTTCGCATCTTTCGAAGACACCCCTCGAGCCACGTGCGGATCGTCTGCTTGGCGACTTCCTCTTCGATGATGAACTCGAGTTCCTCCCTTTGCAGCAGTTCCTCGAGTTGGAGAGACTTTCGAATGTCGACGGAACGGTAGGAGAGCATGCTGAAAGAGGCGGTTATTCGGGAGAAGTGAGCTGCAGGGAACTCACTAGAGAACGTCATGGAAGGAGACCTCCTCCCCGTTGTGCAACCTCTCCATCTCGTAGCACATGTGTTTGAACAGGATCCGATCCTTCTCCGGATCCACCTCAAGTCGCCCTTTGAGCAGTCTCAGCAAGAATTTCACCCTTTCCACAGGAATCGTTCGCTTCTGCTCTTGATCTACCGTGTTCCAGACGTATTGGAAGTTTCGAATGTCGGCGTAACTGAGGAGAGCGTCCTCTTCCGAGGAGTAGAAGAGCGAGAAGTTCTCCATGATGATGGCTGGAAGGAGAGTGGGGATGAGAGGTAGATCAAAAAGAAGGGGGACCTACCGACAAGAAGGTTTCTGACAATGTAGGTGATGATGAGGTAGAAGGAGCAAAAGTAGATGATGGCTCCGTAGAAGTTGCCGCAGTCCGTCTCCCAGTAGTTCATCCCTTCGATCCAATAGCAGAACGGGGCGCTTCTCTGAATCCGACCCGTGGATCCGAAGGATTCTTCTCCTATCCACTCACCATACAATCGTGCATGATATCGTTCCAATCCTCTCCCGTCAGACATCGAAACAACACCACCAACGCTTCGGACGCCGTTCGGAAGTTGACGTGTCTGGAAGGTGTCTCCCTGTTTTGCTCACACCCACTTCCCCACTCACTTGCTAACCGCCATTCCGTACTTGACCATCGGGAACAGGATGACACCGGTGTAGGCGTAGAAGAGGACGAGCAGGAAGAGGGCGGTGATGATGAAGAACGAGCGGAACATCGACATGACTACGGTGAGCATCAGCATTTTCAACGTGGAGTTTCGACCTGAAAACAAGGGATCTTTGGGGGGCCCTGAATCCCTGTGGCACTCACTCGCAATAGTGAAGAATCGAAGAATGACGACCAGGTAGCCGAAGGTGTAGGTGAACTTCTTCAGCTCCACCTGAACGTCTACATCGATTTTGGAGGAGGGAAGGGCGACGAAGAAGTGGAGGAAGATCCAGATGACGCCGAAGATTGTGATCAGAAGGTCTACCCGGTTCCTCCGTGACTGCCAAAAGCCCGAGAAGGTGTAGGCGATGATCTTGAGGATGATCTCGACGACGAAGAGCATGTTCATGAAGGCCGAGCACGCGGTGACTGTGAACACGTACGTCGCCCGCTGCTCCTCCTCCTCGACGTTCCACGGGATGACCAGGGTGAACGAGTTGAGGACGACGAGGAGGGCGAACGCCTGATTGAACCACCTACTCATCGTCAGGTCGTAGAGCTTGGTTCGGAGGCGCGCCGACTCGGAGGGTTTTGGGGGAACGTGGAGGGGCTGAGCCATTTTCAACCTCGCTTTCAGATCATGCCACCTTCTCTGATCGACGGTGAGAAGGGCGGTTCCGCGATTCTGGGTGTAGTTGGCGATGACGACGCCGACGAACAGAGTGAGGCCGATCATGCAGCCGATGAAGACGTAGATGTGGATGAAGACGACTGCCCACGGACCGTGTCTCGTCCATAGAATGTCACGGATCACGTTCCATCCTTTGAAGCTCAACGTCTCGAAGAGCGCCAGCATCGCATTGCCGACGTGGTCAAAGTTGAAGTTGCGAGGGTTCGTCCAGACGCGAGGGACCATGATCTTCGGATGCATCGCTTCCGTGTCCTTCCCGTACACTTCAAGCCGAGTCACGAACAGTTTCTGCCAGAAGACACCTGTGCAGTTCTCCTGCAAATTGGACTTTGTTGAAAGGGGTCTCTTTTGGGCAATTTAACGGACTGTTACCCGATTATCTAGACTTGAGAACTCTTTGAAACAGTTCACGGTACTGTTCCTACTCACCCTTGAACCAATCGTCGGATCATTGCACGCCGCCAACTTTCCGCCGACAATCTGGACTCCGAAACTCGCAAAGATGAACATCACGACGATCATCAGAATGGTCACGAGAACGATTTCCTTGAAACCGCGAAAGAACTCGAGGACGACGCGACGGATGTGTGGCACGAGGGTGTAGATTCTGAAATGGGCACTTGCTCAAGAGGCTCCGAGTGATCTACCTCAAAGGTCTCATTGCTCTGCAGATCATGAGAAACTGAGCCAGACTGTTGATCTCGACGTGTTTGGGCATCCAGACGAGGAATATGACAGAGGTCTGAACGAAAGGAGAGAACGTATGGATCGTTTCCAGAAGACCACTCACAAAGTAGATGAACAGGTTCATGACCCCGCCGACGTCCCTCACAACCGCTTTTGGGGTGAAGAAGAGGCCATTGGCGATGATTTTCACACAGAGTTCGAAGGTCATTGCCAAAACGAAAAAGTAGTCTCCGATCTGCAGATAGAAGTTGTTCATCACCAGATTCTCGCCCGTCGTCGGCCACGGGCTCTCGAAGAGCATCGAGATGCACGAGAGGATCGTCACGGTGGCCATCGCCCAGTCGATGTAGGGCATGATGCCGATCAGGGCCCGGATCTCCTTGAAGCGCTTCTTCGTCTTGCCGCCGCCGTTGATTCCGTCGTCTTGGCTGTCGTACTTGGAGTGGACGAGCTTCTTGCAGAACTCGCGCAGTTGCGACGCTCGGCCGACGAGGAAGAGCGGGCGGTCGAAGAACGGATGGTTCTCACGCATGTCCTCTTCGATGCGGTTTCTGGAACAAAAAAACAGAGTTGGGGGGGACTGGACAATAAGAGACGTTTTTCTTTCTGTTTCTCAACTTTGATGAATATGGTGTAAAACCAAAAGGGAACGATCAGAAACTATATCACTGTTTCTCAGATTTGTTTTGTTCTCAGTCTAGATATTTGAACTTCAGTGACAAGTAAAAACCGTCTTGATGATTTCCTAATGCTTCAGAAATTCAATCACTGAAAATGCTCTGTTGCTCTTTAACGGCTCGCGGAGCAAACGCTTCTAGGGCTCACACCGACTTCAGAATCGAATTTCTCATATCAAAATCTCTCGACCGGGAATAGTACGAAAGTTCCGATTTTTCAGCTTTCCGGCAAGACAGTATCTCAGTTGTCACCAGTTGAGCTGATCCATCAATTTCAAGCAAATTGACGTTCTCGGAAGTTGGCGGGATTCAAATGAGAATTCACATGATTTCTGTTTCAGCTTGTTGACTAAACTGAACTCGATTCCTGGATTTCGATTTTCAATGTTTTTTTCCCGAAAGAAGATTTCCCTTATCGCCTACCTCGTTATCTCGGCGAGTTGTCGCTTCTGTTGCAGTGCTCTTATATCGATTTCGCCCTGTTTCGCATTCTTTTTCGGCGCCGAATCCGACGGTCTCGAAAGATCGCCGTTCTCGGCGAACATGTTGAACTGCTTGTTGCGGACGGCGGTTTGGAGGAACTTTCCGGTCATCGAGCGTGATTTTCTGGAAGTTGACGGGTTTCCGGATGGTCTTTTCCGGAAGCGTGTTCATCTAGACATAATGGGGCTGGGACGGGACAATGGACCAAAATAGACAGAAAGGGAGAGAGAGAGAGAGTGAGAGAGAGAGACGGAACTGA
Organism: Caenorhabditis macrosperma; assembly: GCA_963932285.1. Taxonomy (NCBI): domain Eukaryota; kingdom Metazoa; phylum Nematoda; class Chromadorea; order Rhabditida; family Rhabditidae; genus Caenorhabditis; species Caenorhabditis macrosperma. The sequence goes on from OZ010620.1 coordinate 5,026,228, forward strand.
TAGGGTGAAAGTGAAATCAAAAAGGACGAGACAAGTTTCGGTGGAGTGGGGGATTACGATGGACTACGGTAGGCGTACTGCTCTCAAGGATTACGGTAGCTCCCCGGCCCGAGTGGAAACATACGGTAGCGCGTCCTTCCTCGGGTACAAACTGCCGGACGAACGTGTGAAATGAGGCAAAAAAGACAACGAATTAGACAACGATTGACGGGTGCGATCGGACATTCTGCAATGGGGAAGTAGTGTGGTGGGGGGCCAAGATGAAGACGTCATGCGGGTTACTGTAGAAGGGAAGGCACACGGTTAAAGGAACAGAGGGAAAGGGAGAGCATGCGGGAGAAGTGGGAGGGTGAGAGAGAGGGAGATGAAGACGTGCACAACGTACTCGAGAAGACTGTTCAGCGAGCAACGCAGCGATGTGGAGCCGATTTGACGGAACGAGAGGCCGCTCTTCGAGATCTTCCGCTTCCCCGCCGACTTCATCAGACGCTTCGGGCACTCGAAGTCTGCAATTTCAGTTGGTTGCTGTCTCTCAAAAGGAGCATATAGGTCTCAGGGGATTTTCAGATAAATGGCGATATCTCTCAGTTGCCCGGGAAAGGTTTGAAACTCTTCAGGTTATACACTCAGGCCTGTGAAAACAGACGACGGCTCAATCGTGTGTACATATGAGAAATTCTCAATTTCAGCACTTTAAGAGGCTTCAGTAACGAGATGAAAACGAACAAATTCTGTTTCAACAAGGCTCTAAACACGTGTATGTCTTATTGAAACAGTGATGACTCAGCGGAGAGGCGAGTGTGCGAATTTATCAAAACAGTTCATTTTCGTGAGACTATTTCAGTGGAGCGCGTTTTCATTGGAAATCTTTGATTGAAATGTGAAACAGGAGTTGTGTCCTTACCTCAAACTATGACCATGACTGTGTGTGAACGATTAATGTGTACTTGTTATGGGTCAAGGGACAGCAAAACACAATAAGACACCTCCTCTTTCAATATCATTCACATAGTCACTCACTCACCTGAATCCAGCACATCTGTCGTCTCTAAACTGTGATCGACTGCGAATTGGTGGGTGAAACTGCCGCGGACTTTTGGCATCGGAAAGTCACTATCGGCTCTGGAATATGATTGGGTATAATCTATACGTAGACAATGTAGCATAACACACAATTCCTCCCAGAATAAATGTTTCTTGTGAAACAGTGATCTGCCCAACAACTGACCTCCGCATAACCGCCATCTGGGGTCTCGTGGGGAACTTCTCAAAGACGCGAAGCCTCCACGGAAGTGTCGATCGCATCGAAGTGGTCGCCTCTCGCGCCTTCAACTGTTTCACTTTCTTCAGCTCCTCGTCCATTTCCAAGTTATCGAGAATGACGGCGACGAAGAGCGAGAGCACAATCTGCGAATATCGGAGTGACTGTTTGAGAGGATTAAAACGAATAACTTTATGTTTTTGAATTTTTGTTTTTTGAAACACTTTTGAAGCAGAGAAGAAGTTTCTGTCTGTCTCATTAACTGGAACCAAACGACTCGAAGACTCACCAAAGTGACGAAGAGATGATAGGCGACAAAGTAGAGCGCGACGAACGGCACCAGGTTGTCGTCGGTGGCTCGGAGCACTTCCACCACGAAGTCGGTCCATCCTTCCTGGGTGATGATTTGGAACATGGACATGAAGGCCTGGAAGGTTGGTAATTATAGTACAGGTATCATTATTATAGTACAAGTAGTGTTCCAGGACAAGAGGCCACATTACAACTGGAAACTTTTCAACGTTCTGTTTCAACTCGAGTTCAAAACGGTTTAATGTTTGCTTATCAGTACTCGTGGTGCTTGAATTATGCTCGAAGAAAAAGAAACTGATAACGAAAGTAACCCCGGAGCTCCAATGGAATGCGGTGTTCCGGATTTCTGTTTCAGGGCCTTATCTAATAGAACAAGACAACATATTCAGTATTGTGCACGTTTCACACCTGGAGGTCCCGAAGAAAAATTATGATTTTTCGAAAATTTTCAGTTTCGGTCCATTTTGAGCAAAGTTATTTAAACTTGTTCATAACTGTGCTGACACCTCTATTTCGTCAATGACGCTTATTCTGATAGCTACAGTAATCCTCACCTGTGGAAATGTGCGAAAGTGATGGAGATTAGGCACCGAGTAGAACAGCTGGAGGGAGATCGCCGAGCAGCAGCAAATGAAGGCGATTGTGAATATGACCAATCCTCCCAACTTCTTGCCCGGACTGAATATCTTCCAGACAAAGTCCTCGAGAATCGGAGACGCCTTGATGAGCCGCAGAAGGCGAAACGTTTGGAAATAAGTGAAATAGTTTCGCTCGTAGAAGAACTTCACGCAGTTCAACGAGCTCCCGAGGCACAGAATCAGCTCGAATTTGAAGATGCCGCGTCGGATGAAATTGCGGAATCCGTAGCACAGGATTTTGATGATGCACTCGACGTTGAAGAGTATCGTGAAGCCCACTTCGAACAGGTAGAAGTTGTGCTTGCGGGGCACGTCCGTCTCGTCGTGTCGGTAGACGAACATTGCGTTGCCGATGGCGTTGAGGACGACGAAGATGATGACGAAGCATTGGAAGTACATACTTCGCAGCATCTGCAAGATAAGGAGATGAAGGAGAACGAATGGATTGCAGTTATTGACAAATTGATGGGTTTGAAGGGTTTGCCATTTCAGATCAGTTCAAAAGTTCCGGACTGTTTTAATATACCATATGGAACAGTGAATACCATATTTCCTCGAATAGAGTGGTACTCCAAAGATAATCATTATGTCTCGAGATTGATAAGAGATATCCAAAAATTGTCAACAGAAAACTTGTAGATCATAACTAGGACTACAAGTTTGTTGTTGACAACGTTTTGATATCTCTTATCAATCTCGAGATATAATGATTCTCCGGCAGCGTTTCGGGTGATTTGAAGGGATTTGAAAGAAACTGTCAATATTCAGAGCAGAGCCCCACCAAATGACTAATCTTGCAGTTGTTTTTGAGCCTAGTTGCATAAGCGCGAAAGCCGTAAAATCAGCGGAGCGCATTTGCAACAAGGCTCCACTTCATATTGCTGTTTCAAGAACCCGTTATAAAGTCGGAAGTTTGCAAGAATAATTTCGTCCTCTCCTTGAATTTCAAGTATCCATCATAATTCTTGTTCCACAATTACTCACCCACTGCAACTTCTGTTTCGGTCCCTCGTTCTCGACCTCTCCGTCCAGCCGAATGAGCCTCCATCCGTCCTCGGTCTTCTCCAACTTCTTCCGAAACCCCTCGTCCAACGTCACCTCCTTCTTCTGCCACATCTCACTGAACTGCACTCGAATCTCGGCGAACGTCTCGGTGATGACAGCGATGAAGACGTTTTTGACGAGCCACGCGAGGAAGAAGATGAGGGTGCAGAAGTAGAGGAACGCCAGATAAGAGGGAAGAGAGTCCATGCAGTCGTAGAGCACGTACACCCATCCCTCCTCGGACGCCGCTAGATAAACGGTGAACACGGAGGCGCCGAAGTCGTTGAACATTCCGTAGAATCCCTCGCCTTTGGCGTTGAGATTCAACTGCATGCACACCATCGGATGGGGGCACTCGTAGCCGCCGATGCCTTCCGGGGCGCACATTGTGTCCGGGATCGCCAGGTCCATTATTGTTACGTTGTTAGGGTCGGTGTCTGGAAGGATACCGTTTCAACTGGTGGCCATAGTGGGAGAAGAAACGGAGGTTTTCAATTTTTGCTCAGTGCCATTGCACCTCAACACCCCCTTCTAAAACTCACGCGGCTGTACACAATGGTAATCCATTCTTCCGAAGAGCTGGATTCCGAATATCGCGTAGAGTGTCATGAAGAAGACGAAGAACAGCGTGACGTTCTTCACTTGTTGCGATGAGCGTCTGGAATTTGGGGATCATATCAGAGAAGCAGATAGTTCAAAAGAGTCGGAGGAAACGGGGAAGTGGTGGTTCACTTGCTGCGAGACCCGTTACTATCGGATGCCGCCGAAATGGCCCCGGAACCGAGGAAAAGGCGCGGCCGGAGTATCATTATATCTCGAGATTGATAAGAGATATCGAAAAGTTGTAAACAGCAAATTTGTAGATCATAACTAGGACTGTAAGTTTGCTCTTGACAACTTTCTGACATCTCTGGTCAATCTCGAGATATAATGATTCTCCGACAGAGCTCTCCCCGGTTTTGAAGCCAATGGCACCCGATAGTCTAGCCAGACGAGTAAAAACGCTGTCCGCTGTTTCAATACCACCTTGAAACTAAACATTTTCCTCTTAACAAAAGTATCATCTTCTAACGATTCTCACTTCAACAACTGCTCGATGCGATTCTTGGGCAACTTGAACTTGACCACCAGTGGAATCAACCTGATTATAATGAACGGCCGAATCGACCGAATCGCTCCGAACCACACCCGATAGTTGAGGTGGAGGAACGGGAAGACGTTGTCTGAAAGGGCAAAGGATCAAGGAGACGAAGACGGAGGACGATTACCAATGATTTGATAAACATGAAGGAGGAACGAGAGTAAGTGGATGATTGAGATGAAGACGGAGAATTGGGACCAGCGATTGGATAAATATGACGAATCGCACTGGAAAGAACATTGGTGGAGGTGAGGTGACCAGGGGAAACCCACTCGAAAAATGCCTTCATAGTGTATTCGCAAGACCGAGTCGAGCATGAAAACGAGCACTGATATGAAATCGGCGACTAGAATGATGTAGTTCAGCGGCGGAAACAACTCGATGGTTCGCGGAGTGTGCAGACACACCTGGAATGTTCATTCGTGGACATCAGAGGGTTTGAGACTGGTAACGGGATAAGAGATAAGAGAGCGCTAGACACACAAGTTTCAAGAAAACGTCTTCTTGTCTGCGCTCTCTCAATTCTAACTGTTCCCAGATGTCGTCAGAACTTCCTATGCAGTGTTGTGAACTGAACACCAAAAGATGATAACTCTTCGATGAAACTGGAAAAAAAGGAGAAAACCTACCGTTATCATTGATATTGTACACGCGATTTTGAGTGCCCACTCGACGCGCTCGCTTTCCACGTAACCTGGAAGATGAGGATGCTTGTTTTCTTTTTTTATTGTTGAACAGAGATTCTTTCACAAATAATTGAGAAACCGTCAATCGTTTGAGATTTCATATATTTTGAGAAACAGTGAACTTCAGTCACCTACATAATGGGGACTATTTTCTGCCGGTTTCAAAGAGAACATGTTAGTACCAACAACCTCTAGGTAAGATCGTCAAGTTTTTTTATATCTAGGGCTCCCTGACAAGATCAAATCTTCGAACTCTTATCAATAAGCTTCCTACAATCGATTCGTTTCGACAATTAGTAAATGACTGTCTATACCCTGGAATACAGAAATCAAGTGTTTTCCTAATTTGAGAACTGTTTGAAACAGAAAGATTTTCTACTTTCTATCAATCCCCCTCCCCATAACTCACTGCTCCGGACGGGCTTCTTATGCTGTGTGCTGAGCATGTCCGAGATGGCCGCGATGCTCTCGCGAGCTCCGAACGGCGCCGCGGAGCCCGGTGCGCCGCGCGACGACGAGTTCTTCCGGGCCAACATCGCCGACGAAAGGACCGCCGCCTTTGCCACTGAAATAACAATAATCTGTTCTGTAATCAAATGGTAACTGTCTTTCATTCATCTTCTAAACCAGGGAACTAACTGTCCATTCTGCAGCAACATGTTTCCCTCTTTTCTCAGATCTCCTTCTCATCCTCCTCTTTCTTTTATTCTCAATTTCATAGCCATAGATATCTATTCATATTCATATATATTTTCTTCATGTGTGAGAAAAAAAAGTGAAATTTGATACTTGTCAGTCGAAATAAGAAGAAAAAGGGAGGATGAGAGAGAGAGAGAGAAAGAAGTTGTTGTTTGGAGAGAAAGAGAAGAAGAATAAGGAATCGAGATTATCAAGGGAGCAATTTCGAATGAAGAAAACGAAACGAATAGAGGAAACGGGAGGAAAGGGGAGGATACGGGGGCCATATGGGTGTTCTTCCCGTAAACAAGGCGAATGTTGCAAAGTTTGCTGTTGCACAGAAATATTTTCTGTGCGCAGAGAATTGGCGTATTCATTCAGATTGATTTCTGCTTGGTTCTTATTTTGATCTACATATTTCCAGGGAGCCTAGATGAGCTGGGGACTTGGAAACCATCATTCTCTTTAGAAAACCCAAAAAGTGCCGTTTCAAAGTGCACTCATTTTTGAAGGGCAATTAAGGTTGCATTGCTCGGTTGCTCGGTTCATCACAATATTAATTTGTTGCAGAATAAAGACCATAGTGGTAGACACAAGCTTTCGAGCTGTTTTATGTGGTCCTGAAGCCATTCTATCAATGAAAACGGCTCTCATTGAACAATAAGGTACATCTGGAGAAACGGTAAAATTTCTGAACAACAAAAGACCGTTTGACGTCAACACAGGGTGAATACTGCACACATGTAGCGATAGGAATTCGTAGACCTTTAGAAACAGTGAACTTTTTTCTCGATGGAATGGTTCCTGTTGCAAGTTGATCGCTGAATTGCTGAATTGTGTATGTGGTTGAGCGGACGGAGAGTCTGATTGCTTAGAATTCAACAGGAAACATCGAAAGACGTCCATGGGTCCCCCGGAATGCACCGTAGTGGTAGAGACACAACAATCATCCCCTCGAGCTGACTTTACGTGTTTGATTTGATGTTCACGTTTGTACATCAATGAAAACCGTTCTCATGGAAAAATAAGGTATATCTGGAGAAACGGAAAAAGTTTTTTGAAAAAGTTGGTGAATTTGTTCAGGAAATGTCAGATTCCCGTTTCAAGTGGATTTTGAGTTGCAAATAAATCTGCATTACAGTTGGTCGGTAGTGGAAAACAATTAAACAAGGGTGACTGTTTCAGTTGTGTTTCAACTGGAATCATTCAAAGGCGCCTATTGTTCTACGGATGAATTAGAAGTGTGTTCCAGATGAATTATGACCAGCTACGGATCCAATATCTTATGGAACCTGTTCAAAAAGTCCCGTTTCAAAGTGAGTACAACTCATCAAACAAGTTACATCCACTGCTTCCGTCATCAATGACTTTAGAAAGAGAGTGCTAGAGCTGTCAGCAGATAGCTCCAGGACCCCTAAATCGCCATGATCTACAGTTTCAAGCGTTCTTCAACACTTGAAGCCGTAAAGTCCAATTCGAATGCCAACTCACCCTGCGAATACTTGCGTTGGTTGTGCACCGTGGTGATGAGGCTCTTCTTCCTCTCTGACATCTCGGCTTCAGAGTTTCAGAGAGAAAGAAGCCAGCAGAAGGAGCGAATAAAGTGCTGTCGGCGGACACACTGCCTAGTCAATAGTGTAATAGAATCGAGAATCGTCGTTTCGTTTCGTCGTTTTTTTGTTCGAAAAACGCCGCGAAAGTATCTCTCTCTCCGTCCCGTCCGCCTCTCTGTTGTGTTGTCGACGGACTATGTGTGGAGAGAGGCGCGCCCGGGAATGAATGTGCTTGTTGCTTTCTCGCCTCCCCCCCCCCCCCCTATTTCTTTTTTTCCGCGCCGCCCCCCTCTCCGCTTCTTCTTTCAAATATCTGATGTGCTCTCAATGCTCCAAAACCCGAGCCGCCCCGCTAGGGGCAGAGGCTCCGCCCACATTTCTTCGCAGAGCCCATCAATTTTTGGAAGAGACGAGTGGGGAGCCCTTGTCTCGTCCAATTGTTTGGTTTCTCCGTGTGTTAAGCGGGTAAAATTTAGAAAAGGGCTCTCTCTGGCTGGCTTGCTGAAGGCTGGAAAGAGCAAATTGCACTGGGAGGAGGAGAGGACGAGATGATAGGATTCTCTTTCTCTTTCTTTGTTTACTTGCGCTTTTGGAAAGGAAGACGGGACCTCTCTCTTTAAAAGGATGACGGATTGGGGGCGGTTTGAGGAAGCCACTGGAATTTCAGCGGAGGAAACGAAGGGAATGGAAGGATGTAAATCAGCAAATCGAGCTAGTCCCTAGCAGTCAACGTGTTCTGGATGTCATGAAACGGGGAGCTAGGGTTACTGTAGATGTGTCGGGTTTGCGGGTCTCGCAACGAACAGGTCAGAGAGCGTTCGAAGACGCAGACAGTTATCGAATTGAACATGAAGATAAAATGTGTAGAGAAACGGGCGATTCTCAATGAGCAAATCGTGAAACAAGTGATTTTCAGAGAGAAATCTGTAGATGAGACTATCAACACAGTTGTCCTTGAAGTGGCTCCTAAACGAGTACTTGGAGTGAAACGGAGGAACACCGATGAAGCAGTGACAAAGTTTGGGAAAAGTTCGATTACGAGGAATTATTAACTTCGCTCTATTGAAATGGTTATCTTAGTTATCTTAGGGTTATCTTAGGAAACTTGGGAAACAGTGATTAGGTGTTTTCTGTTGTATTGGGACCATCGCTGATATGAATCACAAAATGATTTTTGTTCCCCTCTGCCCACAATCTTCAATGTGTTTGGAACAAATGGAAATCAGTGTGAGCCCAACCTGAAAACTGAATACTTGCTCCAGAAGCCGTCAATTCTGATCATCGAGCTCCGCTACCCTCACTATTCATGCCTCCTTTGAAACAGTCATCCTCATTTTCCATTTCCAGCACTTCCCACGCACTCTCCAAAAGCGTTCAACCCCGCATCGCATCATCATCCATCAGCCTCTCCCTTGTGCTCTTCACCCCCCAAAAAAGGTGGTTGGATTAGAAACAAAGACTCTCATTTCGGGGAGGGGAGGGGAGCGAAACGAGTTAATTTATAGCCGGGGCTCACTCATCGCGCGCACGCGCGAAAACAACACAAACATATACACTCGTTGCGGAATGCGGACAGGAAGAGATCGGGAGAGCGGGGTGATATGATTGATGATATGATTATCATTGTTGTCAGCAGCAGTTTCAGTGGACAGATGATATTTGGCAGATGAGTGAGATGGTATGTCAATGAAGCCAGTGGAACCTCTGCGCCTGCCCCTTCTAGTCATCGTATGTCATTTTCGTTGCGAGACCTAACATTTCATCAAGTTGAGCTTCTTTTCCAACTGTTTCACAGTGGCCACATCTGGCAAAATGTTGGTTCACAACACAACGTAGTAAAAGGCAGGGGTGTAAAAATGAGAGTATCATTACATGATATCATTAATCACATCAACAGCGTACTGATTGTGAAAACAAAAATTTCAAACACAGTTCTTCGATTCCCTGTTTCAGAGAGCTGTCAATATGAACCACTGATACGATAAAAACCAATTCCAGCGGTGTTCCTATTTATCGATTCAACAGAGAAGAACCTCCTAATAGTGACAAAAGTGAACTGGAAGTCAAATTTTGAAAGTTCGTATGACCGGAGGAACGAAAGCATTGTTAACAATTCACTATCCTAACACATCAAGCAACTGTATTGTTTTCCACTAATGGTTCCAAAATATTTTCCAAATGTAAGATCATCGCTTTGATAATATTTGTAGATCAAATTCCAGTATTAAGTGGACCATGTGAAACAGAGAGAAAAGGTGCTCGGCTTGCTCCTAACAATCTACAATTTCGGAAAACATTGTCTCTGGTGGCTGTTTCTGAGATTTTCTCTCACTTGAACGATTCTAAGACCCCCATCTTCAGAACAAAAAATTGAAAACTTTCCCGTTTCAGCAATCATAGAAGTCTACAATTTCCCAGGCTTACTTTGGTTCTTGTATCGCTGTGATAAGGAGAAATGGATTTTGATATGTTCAGTCCTCTGTCATTATCTGGGAGGAAGTCATTTCTCACGAGCTCAGCTAACGTTTGTAAGTCAGTGGGAACAAGTGTCTTCTGTTTCTAAAATCCATTTTAATGAAGATAAAGAAACATTGAATTCATTTCTTGCTTCCAGGATGCTAAAATTTCCTCTTGGTCTGGTGAAGTTCCTGTTCACGCACTAGACTGAAAACTCTCAAAGTGTACTTGACCCACTTTGTTTGGGGTATTCAGATCAACAACCCATCCGGGCGGTTCCTCTTTCTCTCTCTCTCTCTTCTCTCTCTCTCTCTCTCTCTCTCTCTCTCTCTCTCTCTCTCTCTCTCTCTCTCTCTCTCTCTCTCTCTCTCTCTCTCTCTCTCTCTCTCTCTCTCTCTCTCTCTTTCTCTCTCTCTCTCTCTTCTCTCTCTCTCTCTTCTCTCTCTCTCTAACTGCGCCAACTTCTTCTCCTCGTTCCGCTAATTCGCCGCGACTCTTTGTGAGCCTCCGCTCCGGAAGTAGATCCCCTCCCCCTCGTCTCCACCACTTTTTATCGTCTCTCTCTCTCTTCTTTTTGTCGTGGAGGATAAAAAGAGAGGCGAAAACGATTTGTGAATTGGGTTCGGATGTCGGCGGCGGGTAAGGCAATAAAAGAAGAGGTAAACGCTCTCGAGGTCCCCCCATTTTTATGTTCGCTTCGTAGTGAACTTTTGAGGAGATTCGGAGTTAGTGGCAACGAGCCAAAGAGGGATTGAGCAACTAAACGATACAATTGAAACAGAAATGTTACCGTTTCACAAGTTTCACAAGTTTCATATATTTTTGTCTTTGGGTAGTTCAAAACAGTTCTGAGGTTCTTTTTTTTTAGGTTTCAGACGCTCGAAAAAATGAGTGAATAGGCATTCCACAGAAGGAGGGAACTAGGGAAACGTAGAACACATGGATACAGTAACCAGTAGATCAGTGATCAATTTCAATTGATTGATTGCCTGGATTAGCGTTTATGATTTCGTTGCAGATCAAATAGTACAGAAGTAAGTAAGATGGATATTTCCTTTCTGTTTGAAACAGGAATGGTTTCCGGAGAGTTTTCATTCATTAATTTTATGCAGTGATGGCCAAAAGATTATGCACAAACGGTTTTTCCCGGATGGGTTGCACATCAACTACGTTGCCGTTGCAAGGCTGTTATCAAAGAAAACGGATATCATTTGTGGCCTTTTATTCAAAGTCACATTTTGCCCTTTTCGGTTTTTTTTTTGATAAATACGGTTGTTTTCTTGACTTTCTCAAAATTCTTCCATTAATTAACGTAAAAACACTTTAGAAAAATTTCAGTCCGGTCCGGTACTCACGTATCTAGCCATTAATCGAACCCTTTCTGAATAACCAGAAACTCATAGAGACAGTGGAACAGTGATCTACTAGTTCCAAAAAAGAAACGAAGGCAGTGCGAGTACGGGAAAATAGCGGGTTCATGAAACAGTATAGCTTCCCAGAAATCTGCCCCCCCTCCCCCCCCCTACTTACAATGTCACATTTTTGAACTCCAGATCAGCAGTTTGATTATGTCACTCGGAACCGCTGGATTCATGGAAAGTTCGAAAGTTTGCCGGTTTCAAAAGTTCTTGATCTCGGAATAGAATCAGTGTTCAGAGGTGCCTTTTCTTACAAAAACATTCGAGTCTCCAACTTTACAAGGTTTCACAAAAGTGTGCGGAACAAGAATATACCAGGTATGTAAACGCTCATTCACCGAAAACTTTAACTTTGACATTTCGATGAACAATGAAAACTACTCAAAAGTTCACTGTTTCACAATGAGCACTTGTCTATCATCATAACTTTCTGTTTTCAATGTTAGTAACACATTTGGATAAACGATGAGAAGAGAGAAGGCGAGAAGTGGCGTGAAGAGTAAGAAGGAAATGTGAGTAGGAGGACAATAAGGAGGAGGAGAAGGAGGAGGAATGGGGGAGGAATACATTTATACAAATATTCTTTGTGCTGCTTACTAGTTGGATTCATATTCCATTCTTATTCCTTCTTTTTGGAACCCAATGGGAGAGAGAGAGAGAGAGAGAGAGAGAGAGAGAGAGAGAGAGAGAGAGAGAGAGAGAGAGAGAGAGAGAGAGAGAGAGAGAGAGAGAGAGAGAGATGAGGAACGTTCTTGATGATGGGATCGCTGAGGAGAGATCTAGGTTCCGAGTCTTTATCAATTATCACTGTTTCTGATAATGATGTTCTGATTTCACGTGTTTTCAAGACATTTGGTCATTGTAGGATTTACTGTTTCACAGGACCTTCATTACAAATGAACACTTTCTGGACTTCACTACCATTCTGCCAGTTCTTCAGCGATAAAAGTACCCGTCGTTGGCTTTTTTGGGTCGCCCTCTGACAAAAAACGTTAAGATTCTCTAGATTCCAGAATCCCACTGTCTTCCGTAATCCTCAAAAAAAAACTAAAACCAACTGAATCTGCAAACAGCAATGTCAGTGCTGAAAGGCTCATTTTGGATTTACTCTGCATCTTTCAAAGAATCACAGTTTCTGTTCTCACAGTAATGACTTCTTCTCGTGCGTTTTTCAATGGACGTTCGTTATTTGGTGTCCATGTGAACAAATGATCATAACTCGGCTCAAATTCGTCCTTTTGAGCTGAACTGGGTTTCGGATATGTTGTATTCAGAGACTTTTCGAACATGTTCCAGTTCTTTCGGAAGCTTGACCCAACTCAAAGTGACTATTTTGAGCCGATTTATAACTGCGCTCCACTGCTAAATGACAGTCTCACGAAGATTCTTCACGAATGGCCTGTTCGCTGCGAGACCATCATCAGTTTCTCGGTGGGTGGAGCAAGTTTCAGCAATGCTCCAAGTTTTGCGAGACAAAAATCAGAGCTATTATATTTCCTCTTCGATTTGGAACGCTGTGCAAAAACGCTCTACTGAAGCGTTTGAGTGGGATTCAAGTTTCAGTAGAGCGCGTTTGCAATGGTCCCAAGACACTTCAAAGGTTCTTAGATATAAAACTCCTAGTTCTTCGGAAAATAGCCCTGATAAGCTTGAAATCGGATCAAAAACTGTATAGCTGCATAATAGAGCACACTTTGAAAAAGTTCACTGTTTCAAGAGTAGCACATATTTTCGGAGAGATGAACATTTCTTCGATACTCACACACACTCTCAAACACAAATATTTAAAAAAAAACGGACTTAAAAAAGGGTAAAATGAAAGTAAAAGTGGTCTCGAAAGGAGAATGTAATGAGGAGTGCTCATTGTTGGGGCCTTCTACTCTACTTGTTGCACCTAAAAATGGGTGGCTGATTTGATGAATAATTCCGATGGAGAAGAAGGAGGAATTGTCTATTTGTTGCTTTCTCTTTCCTCTCTCTCTCTCTCAGGGGAGACGCAGTGAGAGAAAGGAAAAAAGTTGAAGCTCTAGGATGGAAAAGAAGAAGAAGAAGTTATGAAAAAGTGAAGGATGGGGGGGGGGGAGGAACACGATGTCTTCTCGCACATTCTCGCGCCTCAAAACACCATCAAAAATTGGCATAATTTGGTCCAGATGTCTCGGAAAAGACCTCCACGAACACACACGCGATGGACAATTTTAGCAGCCGTGGGGGGGGGGGGGCGGGCAAGGGGCGTGCGGAGGGGTCCGATGGGAGATGTGTGTGTGTGTGTGTAAACGGGGGGTCTAAAACGGATAAATGGTTATTCGGTGCGGCAACGAGAGGAAGGGGGGAGGGAGAAGCGGAAGAGGATCAAATTAACTTTTGGGACGGCGGGAAATGGCTGGCGATGAGACGGAGAGGCGAGGAGCCGGAGCCCGAGGAGAAGGAAAAGGAGAAGGATGTGGTTTGTTCAGGTTCAGGGAGGAAATGTAGGATTCCGGGAGCGGTTACGGGAATAATCGACGAGGCACGCTTTATCAGTATGAGGTTCTCTTGAAACTGTAACTTTTGGTGATGTGCTGACTCTACTATCGGATGTCATCGAAATGGCCCCGCAACCGAGGAGAGCTCTGCCGGAGAATCATTATATCTCGAGATTTATAAGTGATATCAAAAAGTTGTCAACAGAAAGTTTGTAGATCATAACTAGGACTACAAGTTTGCTGTTTATCATTTTTTGATATCTCTTATCAATTTCGAGATATATTGGTTCCCCGACAGAGCTTCGGTGGTATGGCTCAGCGGAATGCATCAGGGACTTAAGCAGAGCATACCAGTTGAATGAGCCTTATCTCATGGCAACCCCCCTCCCCCAGACGTCACAGTTCGAAACATAGTGATAGTTGTACACTGTCAAAGTTTCCGCTGAAATGGGGAAATTTCAGGAATGGAGGTCTATCGTTGATAGAGATACTATTTGTTTGAAACTTTAAAAACCCATAGTCACAATGAAAAAAAATTAAACCAGCGCCGATGACGTTCTTTTGTAACAGTAGATTGTGACTTTTGCATCAAGTCATTCTGCCACATTACTGTTTCAAGAAACAGTGAAATAAACCTTGGCAGTAAAAGCTTCATTGCGGTGTTGGGAGTAGCGGAAAGAAGACTTGCATAGAAATTGGTTCTCTAGTTGAGAAAACTGCAATTTCCATGATACGGTAAGTTCTGTGTGTCAGTTTATCCTTCTGTTTCCATTTTTCAATTGAACACATTTTTTGATATGGTGGCCAGGTGTGAGGCACCACAAAGTGCTCAAAAAGATGAGCAACTAGCAGCACAGACATGCTGCACTCTCGGAAAAAGCCAAACCACCGACAATGCGAAACTGCAAACGGTAACGTTTTTCCTGCTAGTTACTACGAAAGGAGCTGAGCTGAATTGAAGTGAGGGAGAATTGCAAATCTCTACAAACTCCTATCAAATTAAATGACAACTTCCATGTTTTACGTGGAAACTGAAACAGTGTTCCAAAACACGGATCCAGTGAGTGATTGGGAGACTGTGGAGGTTTAGAGAACACACAACTTCAGCTGACAAAAAGCACAGAACTAAACGTTTCTGTTTCAAAAAAGACATGAATCTTGAGACATCTTTGTGATGATAATTTTGTCGGTCTTCTCTGTTTCACAGTGGCTATAAAAGTTCCATGAATCTCATGGTTAGTATTAAGCAAAAAACGAATACACTCTCAAAATCAGTAGATCACTTTGGAATTCGAGCAAGAAGCCGAAAAGGAGCCAGAAACTCGGGCAAAAAGCAGAGTGTGGACGTGCGCCGGGAATCGGAGGCCGTCGGGTTTGTGTGTGTGTGTGTGTGTGTGCGAGGTGCCACATTTGGTGCTGTTGCTCAATTTAATTATACGGGGGCGAAGGGCGCATCCGGAGACAGATATCGAGAGCGTTTCACGCCTCGAAACTCGCTTGAAATCGAGGCGACAGCAGAAGCAGCAGCAGCACAAAAAGCGGGCAGGAAGGACACCCCATTTCCGGGTTTGGTTTGCAGGCAAAGAGGGTGAGAGGAGCCATGTTTTGGTTGGGGTACGGTAGGAGGAGGGCGAATGAAGCTGTGCGTACACTACACTTGTACCAACTTAACTGAATCATCTCTCTTAATGAAGCCGACATTTTTAATCTAACATCCTACTATGGGGTTCCCGGAAATGTGTAGACTTTGAAACGGAAAACTATACCGGAACTCTGGAACACTGTTTCAAGTAGAACATGTGAATACACGAACACAACGATGGGTTAATGAGGTAAGAATCGTTGGTACCTTTATGTATCGTTGGAAACGAGAAAAAAAATTACGATGCATCGGTTCATCAGGACAAAGCAACATTTTTCTCAAATTGTTGAAACAGTATTTTTGGAAATACGACTACATTCTGGAAGGGATCTATTACTGTACTGAACTAATCAGAGCTTCGACAGTACTTGCGCGAAATGACAACGTTAAAATACTTCAACCGACATCGAATGAACTGTAGTTGGAACAGAAAAAACAACGATTGGGCTCAATTGACAAATGCGATACAAACTGTTGAAAATGTGACAAGTCTCTGTTTCAGGGGCTACGGAAAATTTTGACTTGCGCTAACTATGTGATATCTTAAGTACATTATCAGATCCGTCTGCTGTGATTTGGGCTTTGACTAGCTCGGGATCGGAATGAAAGATACATATGGTTTCACTGGGACAGTGATTATTTTCAGTGAGTAACCAACCTGTTTTCATGACTCTCTAAAGCAACAACTACCCTGTTCCAAACAACAAATACCCGGTGTTTTTCAAAAAAGTTCCAGATACAGTAATAAGTCATGAATGGAAGGGCAGACTACTGCTGGTTCTCTACACAATTTCTTCAGAAATGTTGAAACGGAAGATTCCGGATTACAGGTGTTTTTTTTTGAAAAAGGTGCCTGACTCGTCCTGGATTGGAATTCAAAATCGGAAAAAATTTCTTCTGCCACTAAAACTTCGAGTCAGATGGTCAAATAATAATCTGTTCCAGAAACAGTAACCAGATATTATCTGTCTTGAAACCTCCCTTTTCCACGTGAACTGCTGAGATTACTGGTCTCTGGTTGTGAATGAAAGAGTTCACCCGTTCATACGGAATCCACGTACCCTCTATTCATGACGAGACCACCAAGATCTTGAGTTCACGTGGAAAATGGAAGTTCCATGATTTGAGAGATTGATAAAATGAGAGAGTGGAAACAAAGAATGAACCATTACAACTGCGAAAGGAGGAGCCTAAACGGCCAGTTTCCATGATGTTAAGTTGGTGGTGAAACAGTGGAAATAAAATGAACAGGATATCGAAAACCTGATGGAAATCTTCGGGGGTAGAAGGATAAAGGATAAAGTCGATCCGTATTTCCAGTTATAGGAGCTGCGGATCTCGGATTTCAGGTTCCGAAGACACCCGGTGGTGATCCGAATTTATCCTTTTTCTCTCATCCTTCTACCCCCGAAGGTTTGATGATATGTAATTCTAGAAACAGGGACGAAATCAAAAGAGTGTTCAAGATTGAGAGCATGTGCAATGCAGAGAAACAAGCCGCTTGAAGAACTGATAGCGATCAGTTAAAAAAATACATCATTCCAAGTCCTGGGACACAGAATTCAAAAGAGTTTTAGAAAAGGGAAAGTCAGATAAAACTCCATACCACAAATTACTTTAATCGGTTACAAGATTTACTTTGAGGGATTTCTGAAACAGTAACCAAATATTGTATAAAGGAAGTAGTAAATTAGGACCCGTCAGATTTCTGAAGTGATTATGGTGGAACAGGGAAAAAGAGATCTTCAATACCTGGAAATAACAGTAATTGAGAATTGAGGTTTTCTAAGATGACAAGTAACTCCCAACTACACAAGCTACACATAATGACGCGATTTATTTCTCAGCAACCATATCTTTGGATAGAAACAGTAAACAAGACTTACCCAGTAACCTGGTGGGCGCGGACATCTCCTTTGGTCGTCCAGTCTTCTGAAAAAAAAAACAAAAATAGGCGAAGACGTTGAGGGGTGTTGGGGGGCGCAATAAAGGATTCTTTCGGGCGGCCGTCGGTTTCTCTCTCTCACACAGCAAAACACCGGGCGGTTAGAAGACAAAACTTGATATCTTTCGGTCTCCTCGAGATGAGGGACCCGGGGGGTGTGAATAAGAGGGAAATAAATGGAAGACGGGCGAAGGAGAAGGCTCACGGAGCACACACACACACACATTTTTGGACGAAGAATCCGGAGAAAAGGGGAAACGGAGGAGAAATGGGGGCTAGAGAAGGGGGCCGTGTCTGTTTGCCAACCACAAATTATCATGTTTCTTTCTCTTTTCACACTTTGTGTCCTCGAGGACATTTTTAGGAGGAGGAGAAGCAGGACGAATGGATACATATATCGCTTCTTTGGTTTTCCATTTCCTACGATACAAAGTGCACAGAGGACATGGAGGTCTACGGATCCGAAGTCACAGATGGGAACAAGATAGGGTTTTGAATCGAAAGAACATTGATTCACTAGTGATTGAATAGACAGGACAGACGAGTATAAATCAGTTTTCACTGAAACAGTGAAGTTCGCACCTGAGACAGTTAGACCACTTATCTGTTTCGACAAATCCTTTAGATCAGAGGTGATTTATATTAAAATGTTTTTATTTTACATGAATTTTACTAAAATAGTTCAACAAAGTGCATTACAAGAAGCAAATGTACTGTTACCGAAGTGAGACAGCTCGTAATCAATATTGGAACTTCATTGAAACTGTATTTCACAGTGTTTCACTGATTTTGTCACGAACAAGCGTCTAGCTCAGAATCCCCAAGAAGCTGGCAAAAAGGTCAAGTTATTCAACCAGACGGTGTTGGAATTAGTACTGTGTTTCGCAGAAGAGAGGCTTTAAATGATTCCGGAAAACAACAGTAGAACACGGTTTCAATATGGACCCAAATTCGGTCACATAGACACCAGATCTCAATATTCAAAACACGGCCCGTCATAAGTATAGCTCCACCCCACAAATTGAAAATATGAGAAGAACCGCAACTTTTTCGAGGATGGCGAGTGGAAAATCGGAAAGTACTCGCAAACTGAGGCGGATAGGACAATCATCAAAAATATTTGGGGAAAATTGCAAAAATTGTTCTGGGTAATGCAGCACTGTCTTCGATCTCTTCTTGTTCTTGCAGTTTGGGTGTTGTTTCATTTTATGCTTTTATTGGAAATATTGAAACAATTCAGTATGGGAATCAGCATACAATTGATGTTTCGATCGAATCTGCCACTCACTTGACAGCGACAGAAAAAAAAGAGGAGCTGGAGCTCAGAGACGTCAAATGAACGAGCGTCAAATGAACGAGCCCAAACGCAGCCGGATAACCATTATATCTAGAGATTGATAAGAGATATCAAAAAGTGGTTAACGGCATACTTGTAGACCATAACTAGGACTACAAGTTTGCTGTTGAGAACTTTTTGATATCTCTTATCAATCTCAAGATATAATTATTCTCCGGCAGCATTGCCGATCTATCGATCTGTTCGAATGAACGAACTCAATGTTCACTTGAAACAGCAAAGTACCGTTTCAACGAAATATCGTATTCCGCAATGTACTGAGTAGACAGTATGTTTTTATTCAGTACTAGCATCACAGTTGAATTCCTTGGGCAATCAATTGAATCTAACTTTATCACTTATCGATGCAGCACAATACTAAAGTGAAATGGAGGGGGAATCCTGGATAACGAAAGTAATACAACGGTGAGTTCTTCACAACTCTCATGATCCAAAAGTACGATGTCCACTTGAAACACGGGGGGAGGGACGGGGTCAATGCTCAGACACCCACGGGAAGTCGTCCCCCCTTAGAGCACTTCTTCAATTCGATTGTCTCTCCACTCGAAAAGTGAGGAAATGAGAAGGCGGTCATCGAACTCTTTTTCCCCCCGTTTTGTTTATAAATAAAATCTAGAAGAGAGAAATTTCAGGAATTAGAGTGATGATTTATTGAATTCATTGAGAGAAAGAAGGAGCAGCTGTCTTTTGGAGAGAAATGAAGCGGTTGGGTGGATTAATGAGGAGGATTACTGTAAGCCTTAAAACTGGAATCTATGTAGTTCAGAGCAAAATACACCCTTGAACGCAATCGAAATGGCCGCGCAACCGATAGTAGAAGGGAACATGTTGAAACGGGAACCTGTGTTCTTCCTATCTTTCTTTCGAAAACCTCGAAAAAAAAGAGGAGAGAAAAGCCGAGTTATGAATAATTTCCCTTCTTCGAAAACGGGAGAAGACGTCGTTCAGTTGGTGAGAAGTTTTGAAAGTCGAAAAGACAAAGAAGAGGAACAGAACAGTGGACCGGAAAGGAAGGAAGGGGGAGAAGCTCATAAAAATGGGGGGGGGGGGGGGAAAATAACAATGATCGGAGGGGGAGATAAGATTTCCAGTGGAAGGGGGAGGGCTGTGGCTTGGAGGAAGGATAGAAACGAACGGAATGACCGGAGATATGATATCAGGTACTTGGGCCAGCCAATCGGAAACGTAGAGATAGGAAGCCTTCCGGAAGAATGTATCCGGAAGCCGAAAAACGGAATAGGTCAGGTTCCGGTTGTTTTACGGCTTCCGGACTTCAAATTCCGGATTCTGGTTTTCAGAAACTCTCCTTTAGTCCAATTCTGTAGATCAAGGTAGAACTAAAACCGGAAACATTGCAATGTTGCAAACGTGCTCTAATTATTCAAAAAAGTCAACATTTTGGAATGAACAATCACAGTTTCAAGGAGTCAATGAAACAGGTTTTTTGGAAACAGTGAACAGTGTTCTTTTAGCTCCGGAAGCCCACAAATGTTCCAATTGATAACTTTCTCATTTTCAGCCGAAATTCAGTAGAGAACAGGGGGCTGAAACGAGATGAGGCGAGGTGAGAGGGTGGTGGCAAGTGAGAATGATAAAACAAATGGGGCGGCGGCTGTGTAGACAAAACACTACTCCTTCTCTCTCTCTCTGCCAAAACAATGAACAACTCTCAACGGGTGATGAAGTCAGCAGTGAGGGGAGAGGAAGGGTTATGAGGCGTGGAGGAGGGACGTATTGAGATCGTGAACTTTGGGGAATGGCGAAAGAACTCGAACACTTTATGAAACAGCGAATTGTTTAGAAAGAAGAGAAGATTAGGGACGGAGAGAGAGAGAGAGAGATTTAGAGAGGAAAGAGTGAGGGAATGAACAAGAACAAGAACAAAATAATGAGAAGAATGGTGGGAGGGGGGGGGGGGGTAACTAGACAAAACAAGCATTGTGATGATGCAGAGGTGTTTATCATAATCAGTTGAAAGATATAGAGACGAGATAAACATTTTAGCAGCCCCTCGTTCACAGAGAAGATAGAGAAAGGTACTGTGAAACCGGAAGATCACACACATACGCATCAGGGTTGCACGGAATTCCGTTTTCCGTTTCTTTTTTGGTCTTCCGCGTTCCGCTTAGTGAAAAAGTCATTCCCGTGCAACCCTGATAGACATAGAGGGACAACTGCTCTGATCGCTGAGATAGTTGCGAAGGCTCTTCCAATTTCTCATTCGAGGACTCGTGAAGATTCTTTCGGTTTCACGGAATACTGTTTAGTGGTAACTTTACGTCTCCCTAATATTCTTTTTTCTTTTTTGGCGCCTCCTGATCATTCTTATCTCCCCGTGGAGTGAGTGGAGAATCGGATTCAGAATCAAAAGTTATCCTAAAACAGTGATATCGGATGCCTTTCTCTGCCATCTTCCCACTGGAGTGAAACTGATATTTGAAGAGTTTTTCACCGTTTCAAAGCCCTTTCTTACTGTGATTTTCCTTGTTAGGTTCGGTTAAATCAGCAGATTATATGGTTTGATTCGCGTTACAGTTTCACAGTTTGGTCGGAAATCAGACATAATTCGAGAAGTTGCTGAACGAATGAAACTGGATTTGAATATGTTTGAAAGACGCACAGTAACACCCAAAAAAGTCACTGTTAGGTAGCTCAGCAGAGTTCTTAGATTCACGGAGAACATGTAAATGTGTATTCCCTGAACTCTCACGAAGAGTGGTAAAAAACATGTTGAAACGAATGGGTATACTAGGAGTCTATGAAACAGTCATATCAACGGACGTAGGAAATGTAGATCAATTACAAGTACCAGCGAAACTCTACTGATGACTGGGAAACATGTCGGATTTTTAAGAAAAGTGTGAAACTGTAATGCCAATCGGTAAAATAAGTTACTGGTTATATTTTTCGTTAATCGAACACAGGGAAGCCCACGAGCATAAAAGAAGGCTGTGAATCGGTGAAAATCTATTTGAATATCAATTTTAGATTGTGTGAATGTAAAGTTTGCACAGTTGCAGAGTCTCTATCTCTTGTGTCTATTACTGAAGATTGGGACGGGACTTGGAATTTGAGAGAACTGTGTAACAGGGATAATCGAGTGCGAGAAGAATGGGAAAATGGGAATTTCACTAAACTCGAATCTGCAAAAGTTTCAGAGCTACGCGATTGCGGAATCGATGTGAAACTATAATTGAGGAAGATGAGAACCATTTGAAACAGTTAAAGTTACGTATCCATTGGAAAATGGGAAAAATGTCTACATCATGTACAGGAATAGAGCTTTGGACGACTTTCGGAAGATTTTGTGAGTTCGGACTCTGTTTTTATTTAGGAAGGAGATGATGGATGATGGGAGGAATAAGGGAAACAGGGGAAGCTGTGCGTGGTTCATGTGGAAGTGCAGAAGCGGTAAAACAAGAATCCACATACAGTTAAGATCCGGAAATTCCGGGAAAAGAAACGTGTCTTGAAACAGGGAAGTTTGTGATCTACGGAAGGGACGATGAACTATCAAAATTACTCTGGGCGGCGCTTACTATGGAAAAAACAAGTTACTGTATCATGTTTATCTATTTTTCGCATTTTATGGTTCTTTTTTGTTTTCCTGAACATGGAACTTTAGTGAAAACCAAAAGAGTCTGGGAAGATGATGAATCTTTGAAACAGGGGATTTTGTTATGGATGTACAATACACTGTAAGACGGAGGGGAATCTGGGGGAAAACGAAAGTTAATGATCTACGGATGGAGTCCGCAAGAAGTCAGTGGTGGGTGAAGAAGTCAACATTCCACAGACACCGGCGACGCAAAAAATGCTCAAGTGGTGGGGGGGGGGTTCTAGTGATCTCACAAGTGGCGCCAAGGAATCTCTCTCTCTCTCTCTCTCTCTCTCTCTCTCTCTCTCTCTCTTCTTCTCACACAGGGTGTTAGGAATGAGGATTGCCGGGCGGGTGGGGGTGGAGGAGACGTGAAGGAGGAGGATGTACACACACACACTCACACCCAAATGACAACAGAGTGGCCCCGCGTCGCCATCGTGGCGTGTCCCCCGGAATACACACACTTCGCCCCCCGAATCCCCCAGAGGCGATCTCTCTCTCCGGAAAAGTTTTGGGGGCAGTTGAGAGAGAGAGAAGAAGAGCAGGATTTGTTTCCTTTTCGAGAAATGTGTCACCCCCTTCCCCCCTTCATATTGGTCCATCGTCTAATTTATGTGCGAAATTGTTCACCGATTTGTATTAGTCTCGCGGATTCGCAATCGCGGGTGGGAGATGGAAGTTTAGAGATCAGAACGTCGTAAAGCAGGACGAGAACTGTCTCGAACGTTGAGTGCAGAAGTTGAGGAGATCGGTGTGAATCGGAAACTGCCTTTTGTAGATCAATTTGTGGCCATGTTTTTTGGACAAGTTGAAGTAGAGCGCTCTAGACCCAACTGCCTGCATTTCTAACAGTACGTTTCCCGTTTCAATGAATCCTGATGAACTGATACAGTTTCTCAATATGTTCATCATATCGAATCAGTTCTTTTGGTAGCTTCTATAGTACTGTGTACTACACTGCTACAGTATCGTGTTCCCCTTCAACAGGCACTGTCCGATTCAAGAACTTTGAGAATTCGTCTGTCGTTCAGAATATCTTTCAATTTATGTTTGTGCGGTAACTGATGAAACCCTCATCAAGAATACGACAAGAATAAGAAGAACGTGGGAGAAGAACGTCCTTCGTGCGGGTACACGGGGAGAAACCCCCTCCGTTTGGCCATTTCGCGGTGGCAAAGTGTCGCGGAGCCGCTTGTTGATGCTCTTTCCTGTTTCACTGTTCCCAGATACTCTGGGTTCCGAAACAATAAACAGTAAACACAGCAGACATCTGTCTCAAAATGTTCGGAACAAAATGTCGAAATCGGAACTTTGTTGAAAACGACGAAGAAGGAACTCGAGGAGAAAGCAATTTGAACTTCAAAATCACGTGTTTTTTCCCGAAAGATGGTGCTGAAGAATCAGCCAATTGCGGTTGGAATACGGTAAATAAGCCTATCGACAGTACCATTTAAGCAGATGATCGAACAGTAACCGTTTTCAAGTACTGCAAAGAAATTTGATTGAACACCTATTAGTATTGGTTCATGTTTTTGTAGCTGTTGAAGCAGTAGCGATGAAACAGTTATTTCGTTTTTTTTTCGAAACTACTTTCAAAACCAAACTTCAAAGACTCAAAATGATTCGCCAAAGCTTGCAATCTCAACAGCGAATAGCCAATGGGAGTGGCATCATTATTCAGTTGTTCTGCAACTGTAAGTGATTTCTGGAAGCAGAGCAGGGTTGAACGAGATGAGAACAAAAGCGAGATGTGACATCCGGAGAATGCTGTCAATTTTCAACCGACTACGGAACCCGATACGCCGTCAATTTTAACGGAATGGGGAGTCTTGAATGCAGGAAACAGCCGGGTTCGCCCATTTCGTATACATGCTCCCAGGAGACACTGTAATCGAGAAAATCACATGGTGATATGTACAACAACAAAGAACAAAGAAGATCCGTTATTCAAGCTCCAGAACCTCGGAAATCAGGTGCCAAAGACACTCGGTGGTGATCCGATTTTGGCCTGAATTCAAGTCACGTCCGGGACGGGGAGTGTGTCCGATTACCCTTCGTAGACTGATCTACTACC
The DNA here is from genome assembly GCA_963932285.1 of Caenorhabditis macrosperma. Lineage (NCBI taxonomy): Eukaryota > Metazoa > Nematoda > Chromadorea > Rhabditida > Rhabditidae > Caenorhabditis > Caenorhabditis macrosperma. Next base: position 5,050,500 of record OZ010620.1, read on the forward strand.
CAGTAGAAGCTGGGTGAACGAACCAGCGACTTTTAGACGGCCACCACTGCCTACTGTGAGCTGTCGACCCCGTCTGGTTAATTGTAGGTTAACATGAGTCCATGTATGTAGTCTAGTGGCTTTCCATAAAACATTGAAACTTGTCATGCAAGAGAAACAGTGAACTGAATTTCCATTTCACTCACCTCATTTCTGACTGGTTGCTCCATTACAATTATGTCTATCTGGAAAAAAAAATGAGTATTTCGGTTATGAGAACAGCAAAACGATTGCAAATTGAGGCTGAATAAACCAGAGAACGTCGTCTGAAGACAAACACGAACGCACATCATCATCATCATCATCAACGACGTCGTCGTCGTCTTTTTGTGGATTCAGAAGGCGATGAGGAGAAGAGGAAATAAGAGGGGAAGGGGGGAGGGAGGGAGGAGCGGATGCGATGAAAATGGCACTCTTGAGAGTCTACCGACTCGATGATTTATTTGATGTAGTCAGGAGAAACGGAAGCGACGCCGAGGCAGATGGGAATGGACACGGAGACGACGCGAGGATAATGGGATTTTTTGAGAAGGAGACGAGGAACAACAAAACGGAACGGCCGGGGGAAGGGTTATTCTCTGGACATGGACAGTTTCTCTGGATTCGAAAAAACAGTGAAAATCGAGAGAGGATTAGAGAAAGAGAGGAATGCACTGTAAGCCACAATCCCAAGAAAAAAACTTTGTCATCAAGTCGCATGGGAACAGAAACGTTATTAGGCGTTTCGATGAAACAGACACTTTCTCAAAACGTCAGTGTGCAGAAGAAGCGCTCCAAACTGGAAATCTCTGTTTAGGATTACTGTAAGAACGGCTCTTTTTGTTTAAAAATACACTAACTCATGGAAAATCGGTTATACGATTCTCAGCGCAAGACATCCCCATCTTTGAAACATGCTATTTGTGGTTCGGGTTGAGTGCAGTCAACTGTGTTCTTCGATTGACACTGTCTAATAGTGGGTTACCTGACGTGGCACTCTCCCGTTCTCTCGTTCAAACGGCAAATTTGCGCGCGAAGAGGAGACACAGAAAAGCAGAGAAATAGAGTCCAACGGAGCGCGCTTGCAGTCACACTTTAGGCCAAACAATTAATTGTCTAATCCTGAAATTTATCTGCGTCTACTTTCATCTTTGTATTTTTTTTCTCGCTTCCAAGTATTCGCATTTTCCTCTGTTTTTTTTCGAAATTTTGCAACTTTTAAAAGAAAAATACGACGTTTGAACGATAGTTTCTTTTTTCCTGCTATGGGTTAGCGGCAAGACGTGCGGGTTCGACTCGGAACACTAGAGTCTAGTTTATTGAAACAGTAGATCACTATTTCAAAGGTGATCTGCGCCACCACGGCGAACTACGGATCGTCTAAGTAACTAAGTAAGTAAGTAACTATTCAAATGCAAAGAGATGTCGTGTTCTTCAGTCTTCAACGAGAAACTGTTGAAACAGAAAAAGAAGAAGAAGAAGAAGAAGGCACTAAACTAGACTTGTTCTTCGCCAGGTGCTGGGGATGCACCTCCAGAAGGAGAAGAAGAAGCACGTGTGTGCACTAGTAATCGAGTCCGAATGGCCTTCTAAATGCTCTCTTCTTCTTTTTCCTTCTTCTTTCTTTCTTTCTCTCTGTTTTGTTTTGCACACACGAGAGCATTCCACGTGTCCCCGAGGGACCAGTTGTCTCCTTTCTTCAATCCGTCTCTCAAAAGTTTCACTTCCAAACCACACACACACACGATATCGCAATTTGTTGCGGCCGCCGATTCTGAGAAATATGAGCGATGAGAGAGAGAGAGAGAGAGAGAGAGAGAGAGAGAGAGAGAGAGAGAGAGAGAGAGAGAGAGAGAGAGAGACAGAAAGAGATGGCTTTGATGAATTTGTTGTTCGTTGAAATGGTCTGTTTGTGGTAGGATAGAGGTTCCGTGATAAGATAGATATCAATCAGTGCCAAGATTGGAAACATATTCATGGTTTCACTAAAATCAAATCATCCTTCAAGCAAAGTGTTTCATGTTTCAAACTCAAATTAAAGTCGACAGTAAGATTCTCTGAATAGTCGACCGCGCTCTCAGTGCCTTTCTTTCCGTTCTGAACACTTTTCCGGTTTCTTGAATATTTCCTCATCAGCTATGGTAGAAGTCACATGAAGTCACAATACTAGTTGTGATGATACGTAGAAACGGTAAGTCACAATTTTACACACCGCTCGCATCACCATTCTCTTATTTACGCTCACGATCCCCTAGCTCCAGGTGTAGTTTACATGCGTGATATCTTGGCAGGATCCATCGCAAAAAAAGTTGAAAATCAGTCAAAGTACCACTTACAACACCATAAACCGTTACAAGGACCTCGGAACTAACAAAAACAAGTCTTATCCAGGCGGACTAACAAGTGTTACCACTTCCAGAGTGACCCATGCTGTCCGAGAGAGAATCCACCGGAATCCTCACAGAAGCACGAGAAAGATGGAAAATGAGATGGGATTCATCCGAGAATTGATGAAAAACATCGTCAGACATCGTCTGGAACTGGTGTCATACCATGTGCAAAAAACGGCTGTATTGTCGGACAAAAAAAATCAGAGAAGACGCGAGGAGGCAAAACGATTTTTGCCGCGCACGCCAAAGCCAATGATGTCGGGCGCGCCTGACGCATTCCTTGATGGCAGTAAGAGTTTCAGAAGAAAACCAAAAAAAGGATGATTTATCTTGTAAAATCGTTTGAAAGTTATCGAAATGCATTCAAGATGTGCGATGTTTTGGTTTTTCTGCAAGATGAGGGAGCAGTTTGGAGCAAAAAAATGGGAATTTCGAAAAACCCGAAAACACTTTTTTCAGCCCTTTTCAGTGCTAAAAATGAATAACATTAGTGGGTGTCAGAAAGTGCGCTCTACCGTACAACATTTTTCACCGTGTGGCGCGCCAAGTAGAATCACTTTGACTGATATGAAATCCATGGAACACTGTTCTCAAAAATGGTCAAGTTCCGTAAATTCTGTTTTAGATTCTATTATTAGGGAAATTGAAACTTTCATGTCCAATTAAGTTAAAATTCAACATTTTTGTGTTTTCATCTTCCCTCTTTCTTTATCGATTGTCTCACCATCACCGGAAATAGAAACAGCTATCTGGTTGTATATTGAGAACGCGAAGAGGAATTTGATAAGAAGCGTCCGTCGTCAAAACTCAAAAAAAAACAAGAGTCCATCATCAGCCCACTCAAAACAAACTGAAAATGATGATGATGATAAGTGATAAGCCCTCTGTTTTCATTCGAAACCGCATGTGTAACCTATAAAAGTGAGTGTGACGTGGGGAGGGGGAGCGGTGGTTGGAGCCATGAATCGAGTTCTTGTCTGCCTATTCCTGGCCGTTTGCTGCTCGGCTAGGTACCAGATTCGAGTGCACAGAGCTCCGTTGGTGAGGCATTCGACGCAGAAGTATGGACTCCGGAGGTTCGATAGACACAATGAGTGAGTGGGGAGGGGGCACAAGTCTGATCCAAGGATCTCCGCTCAGAGTCCAACACCAACACGTGGCAGACTTCCGAGACTACGCCTACTTTGGGAACATCACCCTCGGGACTCCAGAACAGACGTTCCTTGTAGTGCTGGACACTGGAAGCTCCAACGTCTGGGTGCCCGATAACAGCTGTGGAGTCAATGAACAGTGAGTGCATGAAGTGTCCGTGAAATTGGAAACTGTCAAGTGGACATTTCAAGTCATTTGAGCACTGATTGTTAGGATCAGAGCCCTCGTCTATCTATGTAGCTCTTTTTTCCGAGATAATGAAAATGCACTGTTTCATCAATCTCTCAAATTTCTGACTCTGAATCGAAACCATGATGCGAAGCTAAAACGCCTACCGTTCTACATATCACTTATCATCATCATCAGTTTTTTGTAGAAGATTTGGATCATCGGGAGCAATCACGTCCATTTGAATTCGTTTAGGAAAACAAAATACGGACCGAGTCAATAGCGTTACTGTCCTCTTACCAAACTGATATTTTTTTCAAATTCTCATTTCATGAAGAGCTCTGTGAAATGTTCCCTAAAACCTCGAGCATGATACTTTTAACCAGTTAACGTTTCGAACTTCTTTGAATTATATGAAAAACAGGCTTGTCTATTTATCTGGGTTATACCCACTGCCTTCGATGGCTTCCACTTTACTGTACTACCGTCTCAATTGTCTTCAAAAAGATATCTCGCTCTCGAAACAGTGATCTCTTTCAGTTACTCTGCGTGTGCTCACAAGAACAAGTACATTTCTGCCAAATCGGACTCTTATGAGAACGACGGACGACAGTTTAGTATCAGTTACGGAACGGGAAGCGCTTCGGGATACTTTGGAAAGGATACACTTTGTGTGAGTTTGGCAACTGTCAGAGAGATTTAAACGGGATGGAGATTGATATGGAACAAAATGGGTGATACCTGTTTTGGGAAAAATTTGGCCAATTCACTATTTTTTATCCATAACCGAGAAGAATGAACTTTGGGAGAAACAGCGAATCAGATGTTCTTCTAGAACTTTCATTCTTCACTGTGTCAAACTAAACGACGACTTACACCAGAAACCGAAGGGAAAAAGTTTTCTGAAAACCTCGTTTTTTGGTGTAACGTTCCGTTTCATTGTCAGTCAATTCGTAAACTTCCGAGGGTGGTTTCGTTCATTGATGCACTTAAAGCAGTATATGTGTACACCCCCTAACGCACGAGTTTCCAGTTCTCCGACACAACGCTCTGTGTCAAATCGCAAGTGTTCGGCCAAGCGACCCACCTCGCGCCGTTCTTCGCCAACCAAGAAATCGACGGAATCCTGGGTCTCGGATTCACAGACCTCGCAGTCAACAAGGCGCAGACACCGTTCGAGAACGCCGTGAGCCAGGGGCTGCTCGATGAGCCCATATTCACAGTCTACTTGGAGCATCATGGGTTGAGGAAGGCGGCGAGTGGAGGCTATTTCACTTATGGAGGAGAGGATCCGGAGCATTGTGGAGACATCATCACTTGGGTGCCACTCACCAAAGCCGCCTATTGGCAGTTCAAGTTGCAGGCGTGAGTTTGATAGAAGGAACGGTGTTAGAGGAGAATAAATAAGTGCTGGCCCAGTTAATTTTGACTGTTTCATGAAACAGTGTTATCTTCTATCGTCCCTGGCTTCAGTTAATCTGGCTTTCGTGAGATTTCAAGTCACAACCCCTCTCTTTCCCAGAGTCGGAATCGACAGCGTCACCGAGCACACGAACGGCTGGGAGGTCATCTCGGACACGGGCACCTCGTTCATCGGAGGACCGGGACGTGTCATTCAGGACATTGCCAAGAAGTACGGCGCCACGTACGATGAGTTCAACGACGCCTACGTGATTCCGTGCGACAAAGTGAAGCATTTGCCGTCGTTGAAGTTGAAAATCAACAATTTGGAATTCGAGATTCAGGCGATCAATTTGGTGGCACATGTGAGTTCGGGAGACGGGGGATTCTGGAACACGTGACTTTCGCTGTTTCAAAGTTCTCATTTCATCACGTCCTGATAGCTAGTGAGTTAATATATTAGGTTCAAAAATACCAGCGATAAAAAATAAAAACTGTCTGTTTTACGAGTTGAACTAAAAAATATGGATTACTTTTGGGACAACCTAATAGATGAGTATTTGGCCCACATCTAGTGAAGTACGCATGAAAATTGCTGAATAGAAGTTCTCCTGTTTCATCGGCTCATTATTCCCAAGTGGCGGTGATTGACGTTAGTGAGTGTTCTTTGGTATCATGTTTTTCCAAAGAGTCACTTTGACAGGATAGCTCTGCCGGAGAATAATTATATCTCGAGATTGATAAGAGATATCAAAACGTTGTCAACAACAAACTTGTAGATCATAACAAAGACTAAAAGTTCGCTGCTGGCAACTTTTTGATATCTCTTATCAACCTCGAGATATGATGATTCTCCGACAGAGCTCTCCTCGGTTCTAGAGCTATAGAAAGTTTGAAACTTTTTCAGTGTTTCTTTCATTTCGTACCAAAGCTCTAACATATACAAGTGGGTTTTGAATGGCTCTAGCTACAAAATATGCAAAGCCTAGCTCAAATGAACTATTTTGAGTCGAGTCCTGAAAGTTCATGTCTAGGGATACAATTGTGCCTGAGACTAATGGCGCGTGTTTTTTACAACGGTTAAAGTGTAAATAATCATTACGTCTCATCACCAAGAAACAATATAAGTAAACCGCCTATCAGAAACACCTGAAACCGGTATCATTTGTTACAGGCGGACGCCTCCGAATGCGACCTCACCCTCTTCGACATGTACGGCGGCGGATTCGGTCCCTCGTGGATCCTCGGCGACCCGTTCATCCGGCAGTTCTGCAACGTGCATGACGTCAAAAACCGACGCCTCGGCCTGGCCGCATCGAAACAACCCGCCGACGTCACCTTTTGATCTGCTCATTGTATCCGCTGTCCGTCCACAATTTCTATTTATTTCTCTCCGAAGAATATGTCATATTTAAATGTATCTAGTACCCGAGTCAAATGAAGAGTCATTGCTTCGAAAGGGTGATGATGAGCGGGGCGGATGACGCAAATGGAGAGGTAATTGGAGGCTCATTAAGTTAATTGACAATGATGGGATATGATGGTCATTTCCATCGTCCTCCCTCACTTCTAGCCACTCATTGTCTGAAACTGGAGCAAAGTAGAGTTGAGACTGAAATAGATAGAGAGCTTCCGACTCTTCCAATTCCCCTTGTCAAAAGGATCGGAAATGTTGATCAGACGAGATCCGTATACAATATCTTTGAGAGCCTTTCCTGTGTATTGGAAAAGACTTTGATAGTATTTCTATTCATAGGATTCCTGAAACAGTTAACATCCACAAAGTTCAATTTCCAGTAGCACAATGTGTTTTGATCTACTATTCGTCGTGTGACTCTCTCTGTAGCGCCTTCTTTCTCTGCCATGATGTCCGCAATCGACCAAACAATTTTACAAACAGGAGATCTCACTTCTGTGGTGGTTGAAACCGTCAACATTTGTAGATCTACCGATACATCCGAATGAGTTGAATGTGGGTTTAGCTGTCATCCAGAATCACGACCAAACAATAATCCATTCCCGTGATGATTAGAACACCTCAGCGGGAACTCGGACTCCTGCCAGATCAGCTGCAAATTTGTTACTTTATAGTCCGGTCCTTTTCCTTTTAATCTTTCAGCCACACTTCCGTATTATAGGTAGGATTCTCGAAACTGTGAAAGCTTATAAATTCCAGATTATTTCACAAATTTTAAGAGCTGGAGGTTTAACTGTCTCGTGTGAAATCGCTAAATCATGTTCATGAATAATTTACGACTTTTTGAAAAATAACTTTGGAAAACACTGATTCCTGGTTCACCGATGATTTTCCAAGTATTTCTTACGGAAACGTAACCTAAATTGTTTCCAAGTTTCGAATAGACTCTTTCGCCGCATCGCGCCTCCACGAGAAGTACACGAGAGTCGTGGTGAGACCCACAGAGTCAGTAGAGCACTGTTGCAACCGAAGGTTCCAAGAGGGTTTTCCACTAATCCGTCTCTTTCCCTCCTCGAATTCCCCATATTAAGCTGAAGATCAAAGGAAGAAAGTGTTTGTTGACAAGAAGTTGTGAGTGCATTCTCACTCCCTGTCACCTTCCCTCCAAAAATCCCCCTTCCATTTCCATATTTTCCCTCCTTAACCCGTCGAGAAAGAACTACCTTCGGAAAACACCAAACACCCGTGAACATCACTGATAGGGGGACAACACTTCCAGGATTCCCACTTGATTCCCAGAGCAACGGGGCGTTTCTCTGGGAAGGAGAAAGTTGGAAAAGTGGTCATGTTTTCGACAAACAACCTCACAGAAGATAGCATTTATTAACGTCACCTGCATCCCCATTTCCAGGGAAAATCCCATTGGTAGGAGATAAAAAGAAAGTAAGTTGTAGGTTGGAAACCAGTAAAAACCGGGAATCATGTTTATTCTCAAGATCACCTAAAATTTCACTCATTTAGTATGTTTTCCCCAATTCGACGATATCCATCTTTCAATCTATCGTTTCACTAACTGATATGATAAGGTCGTGGCTTATCAGTGATATGGAAAAAAGACTACCAAATACATTCAAACAGTCTGGAAGGAAGAGTCTCAATGCCTTGTTCAGTGTTCAATACTGTTTCTGACAGTTTTCAAAAACCCAATGAAACAGTGAAAAGTAGTAAAGGCGTTTGATTGTCAACTGTAGTTTTCCGAGTTTAGAATCGTCAGTGTGAGTGCTGAAACTTTGTTCGGATGAGTCAGAAGTCCATCCCCAGGTACAAACCGTTTGAATCTTTCCGTTTCATTGATCTCTTGTAAAAGTCCACCTTTCTAAAAAATGCTGTACTTGCCGGTGCTCCTGATTTTGCGAAGCTCCGGGCTCCAAATATAAAATGTCTCTTTTCTTATTCATCAATATCGATAACAGTTAGAACATTTCAGCCTTTTCTCCAGCTAATCTCTGCGATTTCCTGGTTCTGTACCGTCCAAATATCTCCGATAATCAAGGAGACGTCGACCATTCTCATAAACTTTCCACAATCACTAATTCCCGGTTTCATCAGTTTGATAATGCTCACTTCATTTCGTATGTTAGCAGTCTGCGGTGTTAGAACAATTTGTTAGAAAAGATCGTTTTTATCGACGGACGGTTCGACAACACGAAATCGACAAACACGTCACACCGTTTGGTCAGCTTCCTAAACATATCGAGAAACAGAAAAAAAGTTCCCCTTCGTCTCAAGATTCTCGCTCCTTCGCCCTCCTCCTTTGCTCCCTCCGTTTCCAAGTCCTCCGTCTTCTAGCCATTACATGCTCATTGTTCTCCTTGATAAGCCAGGCAACGAAGCCCAAGATGATAACAGATATCACTGCACCAATTTTAAGAGCCCTTGTTGCTCTGAAAAGAACATCTTTCAACGTTGAAAACACTAAATACGGCTCACACTGAGTTCCTCACAAGCACAGCGACATCCTTGTTCGGAACAGTGTGTTGAGCCCTGAGAGCTCGAGAAGGCCTCGGAGCTTCGAGAATCTGAAATTGGACTAAAATTTCTTCTGTACCAGAACACTCAACCGGATACCTGTTTCCGTAATGAGGTGAATTTTGTTCGAAACAGTTCGAAACATCCTCGCTTCTCTCATCGCTTAACGGTGAACTGAAACAGCGGCTTCTTCGAATATCCAAGACAGAAATAAACGAACGCCACGTCATCCGCCTTCCCGTGGGTTTTTGAACTTTCTCGTATTATTTGTTGTGTTCCTTCCTCGTCCACTCGCGTCCGCGTCTTCCATCTTTTCCTCCACTCTTCTCTTCAGACAATTAATCGGCCGGCGATACTCTGCTACGGAATTCCGGGAAGTGTGCTCCCGAAACGACCTTCTCGCCGCCTTTTATTAGTCTCGAAAGACTGAAATCGAGAGAAATAAGAGAGAATAACACGCCTTCTTCATCCTCATTCCCGTTTTCATTCATTTCCTCCTCCCTTCTTTGTGTTCTGAACTTCGAGAATCGAGAATTAGAGGGGCACTTTGTCCCCGATTTAGCCACCTGAACATTCGCAGATTGCGTGACGGACCGACTAGTTGAGCTCATGATTAATGGACTCTTGACGGCCCCGGGTCATTTTCGGTGTTTCAACCTTTGACGTTTGATGGTTCTTTTCTCGCGATTTCTCCCCTATGTCTCTGATTTGGAATGGATGTTCACCAGGAGAATCAGTGTTGGATACATATTGATTCACGAATCGTAACAATCATCTAGAGTAAGTCGTGTGAAACAGGAAAGTTGGGGAGAATCAGTGTCTCGATCTAAATTGGCAAACTCCCACTTTTCGAGTTATTGCGTTTCGAATGGCTGAAAACTCCCGAATTTATATCATGTGGTTTTGGGCACTTTGAGACAAGCTACCTGACAATGAGTCTAATTGTGTCCTCATGATAACTAAAAGCTTACATGACCACTATGAAACAGTAATGTGTCCGTTCCTATAGTTTGTGTGCAAAGTGCTGTGATCTTTTTGCCAAACCTCTTTCAGTAGCTAAATATTGAGGTTAAGAATTCCATCTGCAAACTGAGAAATTGCGATTGAGAAAGTAATTTGTGGAAATTGCGAAACAGATAATCAAAATTGATGGACTGTTCACTGTGCTCTAGTGTCACTGTTCCCCAGTTCACAACCTTTTTAGAAGAAACGTTCTGATAACAGAATAACGTTTTTTTCATTCGATTCGGCTAATTGAAGATGTGGAATTGTTTCCGATACTGGTACTGGATCCGATACTGGGTACGAAGAAATTCGAGAACTCGAAGTGTGTAATATCAACGTTTTCAAACGGTGTTCATTGACTTTCCGCTCAATTCATTTAGCTTTTGATCGTCATTCTTTGCTTTCTGGATCTATCAGGATGGATTCAAAAATTAACAGAAAAGAATCAGAGTCTTTCACTAATTTTTGTATATCAATTCAAACTGCATGAAAGTGAACATTTGAAGACCTCGAGAAACAGTGAACAAGGGTAATTTTACGTGTTCCGATTGACCCCGTGGCCGATTCCAGGTGCTCACAATGTCGAAACTTTCTGGCTCTTGTGAAACCGAAACCTCTGAGATGACTTCTCATGACGCTAAATTGTGTTCCCCAACCCCCTATTTCTGACCAGACACCCCCTTGAAATTGGCTCCTAAATGACGCACCTGGCGGATACATTCTGAATTCACCGGAATCCTCGCCCATTTTAGCCCCCCCCCCCCCCTCTCCAGAATTTCCCTCTTCATAACTCTTTCCGACGACGTCTTCTTCTTCTACTCCCCTCTCGAATGAAAGTTTTATGACGTGGCTCTCGATGGATTATTCATCCATGTTCTCCACTCCCCTCAACTCGTACTTCTTCTTCTCCTTCCCAGCCTGACTTTACTGTTGTCTCTCCGCTGGTCTTCCCCCTAGTTCGCTGAAATTCGAACTCTTTGTTGACCATTCCGGAGACGAGCAGGCGCCAGTTTGAGTGGCTCTTCCGAGTTCGAGCACCTTTCGAAGGGGAATGTTCCCACCGGGAGGGGGTGCGAAAACAATAATCCACCGAAACCCCCCATTTTTTGTGTGTGTTCAGTTTCGTTTTACGTCATCCGTAATGTGGTTGGAGTGAGTGTGTTGGGGGGTGTCTGAGCAGGTGAATCCGCAGGTGACGTTTCCGGATTCCGGTCAGAACCACTGCAGGGTCTCTTTTCCTAATTTTGTGGTTTTTCGTATCGAGAAGAAGTGGTTTCGGCAAAAGAACCGAAATGTTTCCAGTTTCACTGAAAGCTCTTGGAACGTGTTAGAAACAGAGAGTAATCAGAATTTATTATGAACTCTTCCCACTTCTTCTCACTGCTACATTTCAATGCATTGTTCCCTTATCACGTTGATATCCTTATCACATAATCTCTGCTTCAAAACATCCTTACACTTCAAATCGCTGTTTCAGGAAAGCTATGTTCTGGTCCAGTTTATTTTTCTCTGATAGAATTTGACTAGTTTGGTGTTTATAATAATGTGGAGAAGTTTATTTCAAAATGAAAAGAACTCTCCTCATTTCTTATCTTGAAGCCTCCCGGAGGTGGTACAATTGGGAAACACCCGACACGCTGCCGGAGAATCATTATATCTCGAGATTGATAAGAGATATCAAAAAGAAGTCAACAGCAAACTTGTAGTCCTATTCATAATCTACAAGTTTTCTGTTGACAACTTTTTAATATCTCTTATCAGTCTCAAGATATAATAATTCTCTCGAGCAGCGTATCAAGTGTCGCTCTATTCAAGGAAATACGCTACTTTCAGTCCAGTTTTACACTGAACACAGAGTTTTGTGAGATCCTTGAAACCGAAAATTACATGTGTATCCCCTTCTAATGTTTCCATTCAATTGGTTTTTGTTCGATCACGCGTCGTTTTCACGAAAGTTCAACCCATTTGGCTTGGTTTCCACCTGTCCCCCTCATCAGATACATACCCAATTCACGTCATGACCCTCTCAGGAGCCACGTGAAAAAGTCGTAAAAGTAGCCGGAAGGAGAGGAGATGAGAAGAGCAAATGAAGAAGGATCCGAGTGGGGAGGGAGGGGGAAATTAATTTTTCAAGTTGAGAAGTAGAAGAAGGAAGAGGAGAAGAGATGCTTTCGAAGGACCACGTGAACACTCTCTTCAAATGATCGTCTGTTGTGTTTTCCCTCCGAATCCTCCCCTTGGAACCTCATTCTCCCCCTCCAATTGATCTCCAATAGTGCACTGAGCACGAGAAGAAGAAGAAGGCGTAGGAGGAGTGGACAGGAAGGAATGAGAAAGTAGAAGGGGACGATGGATAGGGGTCACTAATAAGATTTGGGGAGCGACCTTCCTTGGAATTAGCGACGAGGCAGAGACGTTTTGCTAGAGATCAGATCTCCTCTCCACTTACTTTTTTCGCTTTCACCGAGATGTTGCCTTTTACTCTGTTTTACATTGTCTTGATAGTGATAGAAAACACATTAGAGATTGATTTCAAGGCTGTAAAATGGGCCGGCCGCGGCCGGCCGCAGAAAAAGCCGCATTCAAAAAAAAAAGCCGCGGCCGGCCGGTGCGGCCGCGATGCCGATGCACCCTTAGCAGGAATCAACCAATTTCGCGTTCGCACCTAGTTTTAAAATTGTTTTTTTTTTCATAAAAATGAATGAATGGGGTGTAATTTTTGAACTAAAACGGACTTTCACCAATATTTTCGGAAAACATTCACATTTTTCAATTTTTTCGTTGTCGCTGTTAATAAATAGAAAAAAAACCTCATTCATTCATTTTTATGAAAAAAAAACAATTTTAAAACTAGGTGCGAACGCGAAATTGGTTGATTCCTGCTAAGGGTGCATAGGCATCGAGGCCGCACCGGCCGGCCGCGGCTTTTTTGTTTCGAAACATGTTTGGCCGAGCCGGGCCGCGGCCGGCCCGGCCGCCGGCCGGCCGCAGAAATTTACAGCCTTGATTGATTTCTCAGATATCTGACCGGGAAGAGGTTTTGGGAAGGTCCTTAACAAGTTGTCGTAGAGGTGACAAATGATAAACCACTGCATTTCGCCACGTCTTCTTTGTGAAGCTAGACCATCTGTTACTCTCTGTGTCACAAATGTTTCAAACTGTTGGAAATCACAGGGGTGATAACTGACAAGAGATCATTTTTCATTTTCTAGTTGCAGCTACTGTTCCAAGGATTCCCGTTTCACCTAGTGTGTATTCCACTTTGCCGACAGTAAGATTCTATTCTTAGTCGTTTTCCAAATGCGTCCTCTAGAATCTGAACATTGTCTAGACAAATGTTGCCGCTTCTTCATAGCTTGCTCTTGGCGGAACCCTTCACGATCCGGAAAGCTGGACTTCACATTGTAACGTTTACGCTTTTCAAAACTATATGAAGTTTCCTGTTTCAACTAGTCCACTTCACTGTTGGAAATCATTTTAGGTCAATTAAACGAAGACATAAGAAGCTCAAAATGACCGAACCAATTGCAACCACAATTGAAACCTTCAAGTCACCGTTTCAAACATTGTTCATAGGGGTTCGGAGAAGGTGGAGGGTTTATCATAGAGATTTCGCATAATGCTGACTTGTGAGAAGAAGTATAACAAAATTCTCATACTAAATAGCAGAAGTTGGAAAGAAGATAAGGTTTTCTAGAAACAGAAAAAAAAGGTCATGGTTAGAGAGGAAAGTGATTCATCTGATCCATCGTCAACATACCGTATTTCCTCGAAGGCACCCCATCGAGAATCATTATATCTCGATATTGATAAGAGATATCAAAAAGATGCCAACTGAAAACTTGTAGTCCTAGTTATGATCTACAAGTTTGCTGTTGACAACTTTTTGATAACTCTTATCAATCTCGAGATATAATGATTATCTTTGGAGTGATGTTCTATTCGAGGAAATAGGGTGTTCTCAAGAAATTTCCTTGGTTTCTATTCATCTCTGTTTCACTTCCTTATCAAGAGGAACTAGGGATGACGGTACAACAATACGGGATCAGTTAGAGTGATAAAGCAGAAGAAGAGCCAAAGGTAAGAGATCTCCGTGTTCATGGATTTGACGGTCTAGAAGTCTCCTGAACAAAGATGGTTTGATTGATCCGCAGATGCAAATAAAAGAAACTGGGAGGAAGATAACCAACTCTTTCGCAAAAGTTCAAGAACTCCAATCCCTCTTGCAACAACCCAAAACAAGCCCTTCTCCCACCCACGACCACCCATGTCTTTCGATTCGCAAGAACACCCGATTCCGAGAATCAGATCCTCCAAAAATCAGCCGTCGCCCTCCTCCTCCTCCCTCTTCGAGTCCGGAAACTTGTGTCGATCTTTCTCTGTGCACCTGCCTTTCTCGCGCCCCCTTCCCGCCCGCCCCCTTCGAAAGAGAGGGAGAGAGCGCTGGAGAGCAATGACTTTTTCGACGAAAACGACTACATACTTCTACTTCTTCTTCTTCTTCTTCTTCTTGTTTATGTACATTCCTGTGCCTGTCCGCCCGCCTCCTCCTTCTCTCCGCTTTGACACACACTTGCATACATTTCACTTAAAACCTCTTCTCGTCGTCTTCAGATGTTCTTTTTGTGTGTGTTTAGAGATGTCCGCTGCTGCTGCTGCTCCAGCTGTAGTTTACTCATTGAGCGTCTGGAACCTCAACGGCTTTGTTTATAAACATCAACTTGCCTTTTTTTTGGCGGGGCTAAATTTTCTAGCAATGCAGTTGAGCTCTCGATGAGTCTCATGCCCTTTCGATGAAACAGTAACTTCTCCTAACAGTCCCTTACCGTTTCATGTCACTATGAAATTTTTATCAATGTGAGATCAGTCCAGTTGACTATATTTGTTACATACCATATCCTCCAGCTCTGACTCCTGTCCATCTTCTGCAAAACTGCCCGCCCGTCACCGCGTTTTCTCGGAACACAAGCCTTCATTATACGTATGCTCCTCTGCTTTTTCTCTCGATGTGTTGACATTGTGGGAGTGGAGAGCAATACTGAACTCATTGCTCACACACACAAACACGAGTTCTAGATGTCCCTTGAACCCGGTCTGACAAGGGAAGTATTTTTACACAAAGATCTGGGATTTTCTATAAATTTGCAAGGGGGTACTTTCGCTTAGTGGTCATCGATCCCGCATAGTGGCTACCTGCGCAAACTTCTAGTTTTCGAGATATTTCGTGTCAAAGTTTCACATGCTAAAAATCCCGGATTTCCATTGGCAGCGGCAGAGCATGTCGACTGGGGAATAGTGTTCTCACTCGCCGCTGCGTTGCAACCATCAACAGTTGGCCGAGTGGGTAGTGGGGTTGTCTGGTAGTGGGAAGGTCATGGGCTCGATACCCTCTATCGATATTTTTCTTTTGCCGACTCTTGCAAAGCCGTTCAAACCATTATTTTCGACTTGAAATTTTTCCAAGTTTTTAAAAAGATTTTCGAAAGTTTTCGGCTTAAAAACATCTTCGTTGCAATAATTTTGTGAAAACTGTGGTTACTAGCACTAGCTCTCTACACAAAAAAAGAAAACGTCGTTTCCGAACCCAAATCGTTGCAAAAAAAACTTGGAAAAATTTCAAGTCGAAGATAATGGTTTGAACGGCTTTAGAAGAGTCGGCAAAAGAAAAAAGTCGATAGAGGGTATCGAGCCCATGACCTTCCCACTACCAGACAACCCCACTACCCACTCGACCAACCGTTGATGGTTGCAACGCAGCGGCGAGTGAGAACACTATTCCCCAGTCGACATGCTCTGCCGCCTGCAACTGCCAATGGAAATCCGGGATTTTTAGCATGTGAAACTTTGACACGAAATATCTCGAAAACTAGAAGTTTGCGCAGGTAGCCACTATGCGGGATCGATGACCACTAAGCGAAAGTACCCCCTTGCAAATTTATAGAAAATCCCAGATCTTTGTGTAAAAATACTTCCCTTGTGAGAGTCAACAGGAATTCAATGATCAATACGAACAAAGCAAAGTGAATGGATTTCTCTCGTAAACTCAATGTGCCCTTGAAACAGTAGAATGTCTCAGAAACAGTCGGTTCTCATTCAAATTTTATCAAAAGTACATCTGTATCTTGGAGAGCAGTGTACAACGCAACGCTGCCGGAGAATCATTATATCTGGAGATTGATAAGAGATATCAAAAAGTTGTCAGCAAACTTGCAGTTCTACTTATAATCTACAAGTTTGCTGTTGACACCTTTTCGATATCTCTGATCAATCTCGAGATATAATGATTCTCCGGCAGAGCTCTCCGCCGGGCCATTTCGACGGCATCCGATAGCAAGAAGATAGGGGAACTAACAGCGCTAACAATGAGAAACCAAACACTTGGACATTTTTAATGCTTCTGTTGCTCATTGTTTTTGAATCGTATTGAAACTTTAATCAGAACGTTATCAGCTGATGGTCAGTGTCTTTTGATACGTACTGTTATAACTTGCCGTTTCACAAGATACCCAGTCCAAATTCAGTGATATGCGAAACAGTTTAGCCCACTGAAACTGGACGGGATCTAGCTATTTTCGACGATAAATCGGCTTGAAATGAGCGACTGTATCTGTGTTCTATATAACTAACAGAATCCCGGGTAACCGTCAATCCTATCGAGTTCCCCTCCACCCTCACCCTCTTCCCAATCCTTATCCCCTCCCATCATCATCATCATAATCGACGACGGAGAAGAAGAAGAAGAAGAACCTTGAAGTCTTCTAAGAAGCCATGCTCAAGTGCCACCTGATGGGTGCTCAATGCTCCTTCCCGTCACTCTTCTCCCCACTCCTCCTCCTCCTGTTCTTCGTCTTTTTTCGACGGGAAGAGAGAGAGAGAAGTTTCCTTTCTTTCTGCCCCTCCTCCTCCTCAATCTTTCCAATTTAGAAATGGAAGTGAATGTTTTGTGTGTGTGTGTGTTCGGTTTATTTTGAACCACGGCTGCGGCCCCTTTGGCGGTCAGCCACTTTTTTCAATTAAAATCACGAATGGACGAGCTGGTCTTCTTTGAGAGAGGAACGAAACTAGAGACACTTCTTTCCAGTTTCAGTCTTTCCACTTCTGTTTCTCTCGTTCTTCTCTCCATACATCATTCATCCAAGTTATCTCCTGTTCAGCCCCTCTGCTCGAGAATGAAAGTTCCAAAGAGCTGACTAGAACGGAAGTCATCCAATGAACCATACACCGTATCGCGTTCTCTTGATCATCTTCTGAAACAGTGTTTCACTAGTCAAACTCTTTTCCAACGGACAAACCTTTCTTAGCACATTTGAACATTTTCGGAATTATGCTTCTCAAAGCGAAGATCCCAACTCCGTTCTACCCCGGCAGGCGACTGTAACAGTGGACTGAAACAGAAAACGGCCACAAACAAAGGCGTTTTTGCACTATAGTGAAACGTCGTGGAACTCGAGTTTCGCGACGTTTCGCGACATTTCACGACGTCAAATAGCATTTTAATACAACTTGAATTGGTTCAAGAGCTCTAAAGAGATTATATCTTCTTTTTCTGTTCGATATTCAAGGTCCCTCTGAAACCGTAATGTTGTTCTGCAATTGAAACCCGACAGTCCGTATTACAGTTGGATAGGCTGGGTGAAATGTAGAGTTGTTTGGTTACTGGGAGCTCGAAAGTTCCGATGCGCCATCGAGTTGAGACGCAGTGCGTTCATTTCTGATGCATCTGAAACAGAGGCGAATGTAACTTCTGTAACGTTTCTCCTCGAATCAGCTAGTTTCTCTTAGCAATTCGGCCTGAAAACGCACCACCCTGGTTGGCAAGAACATGATGAGAACCAGATAGGAAGCCATCGAATTGGCCCCGCAACCGAGGAGATCTCTGCCGGAGAATCATTTTGTCTCGAGATTGATAAGAGATATCAAAAAGTTGCCAACTGGAAGTTTGTAGTCCTAGTTATGATCTACAAGTTTGCTGTTGACAATTTTTCGATATCTCTTATCAATCTCTAGATATAATGATTCTCCGGCAGAGGTCTCCTCGGTTGCGGGGCCATTTTGATGGCAGCCGATATAATATCAATACTCTCAAAAATGATAATTCACCGAGCTCCTAACAATTTGACATCAAATATTTGTGAAACAGTAACAGTTTCTCATCTACGTCGTTTCATACCTGTATCTTATCATTAACGAGAATTGCTATTTAAAGATGACTCGCGTTCTCCTCCATCAAATCTCTCTGGAACCGTATCCTGTCTCCAAGTACTCTCTGATCCATGACCCCCTTTCCTTCTTCTTTCCCCCGGCGCCCCCTTCTTCAAAAATTGCTCATTGACCTGCCAACGTGAAGAACGTCTACATTCATTTCCAGCTCACCGGAGCGCTCGTCAACTTTCCCTCCTCATAAATTCCCGAAATCCACTCAAGGGGAGTGTAATACACCGAAATGGACGCCAAGAAGGCGTTGGGAGGGGGGTCCCAAAGACCAACACTTCTCTCTCTTTTCCATCGTGTTTATTATTCTCAATTCGTTTCCTTTTGGAGTGTCTGAAATTCGGGTGTGTTCCTGACACTATTTGCGTCACCAGGTCATACACATACACAAAATAGGCTTCCCTTCAGCTTTCGAAAGGTTTATCTTCAACGGGGGGATTGGTAGATCAAAGTTTGCACGACTACGTAAAAGATTAGAAAAAGGAGGCGAGGTGCGTGGGCAGGTGTTTCTCGGGTGGCAGTGACGTGGCACACGAGGGGCAAACGGGCTCATTGAGCTCTAGATTGTCTGCCGGAGCACAAGTTCCCCCGAGTTGGCTCCTTTGAGCTTGTGCTCCAGGAACGAACACAAAACCGTCCGGATCTCTTATCTCCGAATCACCGGAACCCCACCGCCAGTCAGATGTGTTTCCTTTTTCTGCCCAAATACTTCTTATTTCATGAAAAATTCACACGGTGTTCCTCGAAAAGAGGGATTCCAAAGAACGAACGCTCTTCTATCGAATGCATTGTTGAACATTTCTCTTCCTTTTCGGGCCGTTTCAATGTATTCACTCGATTTCCAAATTGTTTGTAGTGCACATGGACGACATAGGTTCCCATTATGTTTTTTTTTTTCGCGAAAGAAGAATAGTTCTTGAATGATAATGATTTTTTCCGACCCCACTTATTAGAAAATGCAGAAACAGTTTGCTTCGCTTTGGATCTCTCTGTGGATCCTCTGACAAGTGAGACATGTCCATTGGAGCGCACTTACTGTCTCCAGCGATTTCAGGATCCCTGTCAGTTACTTCCATGATTTCTTTACAGTTTCTAACAACTCTTCTAAACTTTTGATCATTTTTTGTGTTAATCGTGCGAAGGGCTGCGTTTTGCATTCATTGATCGTTCTGCGGAACTCCAAACGCTACAGGAGAATCATTGTATCTCGAGATTAATAAGAGATATCAAAAAGTTCATCAACAGCAAACGTGTAGTCCTAGTTATGATCTACAAATTTTCAATTTAAAACATTTTGATATCTCTTATCAATCTGGAGATATAATGATTCTCCGGCAGCGTTTGGGGTCTGTTCGAGGAAATGCGGTAATTTGTGCAGTAGAGCAAACTTTTTGTTTCTAGTTTTCAGAAAAGCTGAGAGCAATTTCTATAACAAGGGAACTGTCTGAAGCATCCAAAGCTGTTCGAAAACAAAGAATGCTCTCGATCGTTCCAGAAGTTCCCTTTCATTTATAAATTGTTTTCAGTCCCCAAAACCGTTCTCCCTCTTAATACCCCCTTTCTGAAACAGTGAAGCAATGTATCCGTGCCCCTTCCGTGCCCAACAGTGTCCACTTCCTGCAACTGGAAACTCTCTCCTTCTTCCAGTGCCGCCGCCTCTTTCCACCCCTTTGCGTGCCCTTTCCGGAACGTGTTCTGTGAACTGCGAATAACTCAGAACGGCAGTCCGTCTGCTGCTGCTTCTGCTGCCGTCTTCCAAAAGTCTCGCTTCCGCCTGTCGCCCTCTTCAAACGTCATTCCCTTCCTCCTCCTCCGGGTCTTCTCCCCTTGAATCCCGTGTGTTTCCAGTAAACCGCGACCATTGTGCGTGTCTTTCAGAATCGCTTAGCGTCTGCTCTCCTCTCATTCGAAATTCTAGCGTTTGGCGTCCAGAAGTGTGCTCGATTTTTGAATTCGAACGAGGAGCCGAGAGCATTTTCTATTTCGCTGTTTTCATCATTCAGAGTTCTCTGATCGGTTGAATCCCAAAGAAAGAGCTCACGGGCAGAACACAAAAGTGACTGGAAACAAGGGGATTATCGTTTGCAATCGGGAGACGGATTAGAGCATGTGTGTGGCCAAGGGGGGTCGTGTCTAGCAATCAGTGATAACTCTCTCCATGAAAGAAGAGATTAGGTCAAGTGCAGGTCATGAGGCTTATCAGTACGTGATTTCCTGCAAAGCTGCGTCCAAATGGATTTGCTTTGAAATGACTGATAATACGGCTAGGCGTCCTCATCGATTCTATCATTTTCGGTTGAAACAGTGACTTCCATTTGATCGGCTGACTTTTGAGGGCTTCCTCCTTCGCATTCTGTCAATTGGGTTCCTGTTTCAATAGACCGTCTTCCAAGGCGATTCCGATACTGTGGAGTTTACAAAGCCTAGGACCTAACCTTCATATTCTTCGCCTAAAAACCTCTAGGAGCTGTTTCTCAACCGGTAGTACTCACTGTTTGACGATTTACATTACCAACATTTACTGTAACGATCGGATCACAGTTAATTGGCAATGCATCAAAAACAGGAAAGAATTGCTCGACAAAAAGGGCATTTCTGTTTCATGAGAGTCATTTTTTCTCATTTTCAAAAGCCTGTTCGTTTTCTCTCAAACTTGCACAAAACCATTGTTTGTTAAAACAAGTTCAAGAACCGCCCATCCCTGTTGCTCTTCATCCGTCGAACATTCATCCGATTTACTCCTGAACAACTTGTACACTGTTTCATCACAACTCCATTTTCCCACTGAATCCTTCCCTCTTCACTCACTCACGCGTACTACATAGAAATCTCCAAAACAACCAAAGGCATAATTTGTGTGAGCATTCTCTCGTTCCCGCCCAAAATGGAATGGAACGAATTGTATTAACCTATTCATGGCCACACTCGAATAGGGGGCCAGCGAATAGAACACAATGCACATTAGAGAGAACGTTCTAGGCCATCCACGGGGGATCTCATACCTCCAGCAGACATTCATACCCATTTCCTCCTCCTCCTCTCTTTTCTCATTCCTCCTCTTTTTCTCATTCCTCCTCGTCATTTCCTCTTTCCGACGTGCCGTAATAAGTAGAGAGACCCCTTCTCTCCCTCTCTCTCCTCGTTTATTTTGTCACTGAAAGTTTCCGCAACCTGCCTTATCCAATTACTATTCCCCCCCCCCCCCCCCCACACCACTTTCCGACTCTTTTTCTGGCCTCTTTCACTTTTTCTCCACCCCATTACTCTTTCGTCACTAAGTGAAGTTGAGCTGGCTGGAAAGTGCCCCTCCTTATCAGCTATCAGTGAGAGATCAACAAACCAGCGGGTCGTCGATGTTTTCCTGTTCCTGCTCTCTGCAGAATACAAACGTTTTCGTATCCAATCGCCCCCGATATCAGATGATTGTCGTGACTCTTCTGATCAGTAATTGCTTCTTCCGTGTCTAGGTGTCTTCTGATCTCCAGGGCTCATTCCTTCTAGAAGCATGGCTTTCAGAGATTCCCGGTTCAACTACTCTTGGCACAGTATGAAAACTTTAGCTGTTTCACAGAACAATCAAAACTTTTTCTGAAATGTTTGAATCAGTTGTTTTTTTTTATGTTTTCAATCAAACTCTTCCCCAGTTCTAATAGACAGCCCTAGTCGTCATTTAGGATTTGAGTGCCGTTGTATTATTGGATGCCATTTTCCGGAGAATCATTGTATCGAGATTGATAAGAGATATCAAAATGTTGTCAACAGCAAACTTGTAGTCCTAGTTGTGATCTACAAGTTTGCTGTTGATAACTTTTTGATATCTCTTATCAATCTCGAGATATATTGGTTCTCCGACAGCGCTCTCCTCGGGGCCATTTCGATGGCATCCGATAGTAGTAGGGGCTCAGTTGTTGTAATTTCTCGAAAAGATAAGACAACATTAGTCCGTTCGATTGACCTTTCTACCAACACAACTCACCTTGTATGCAGTTAAACACCGTATAGTGAACCAATTTTCGACCACAAAGAACACATTTTCACCCTTATTTTCCAACTCTCATTCCTCTACAAGAACCACCGAAATGTACGTTTTCACAAGCTCGTTATTCAATCTCTACGGCTCTCTTGTGAATGCAATTGAGCCACTTTGAATACTGAAACGTTGTCTTTTTGTTATAAATTGAAAAACGTCACTAATGAAATTGAAACATCAGCTCATCTCCTTTATCAGTCACTTCTATGAAACGGGGAAATCTTCAGCCGCTGCAAAGATACCTCAGGTCCCAGTTTCTCCGTTTCTTGAAATCAGAAAATCGGAGATCTTTGAGAACGTTTGCCTATGAAAGACCGGATGGATCTGCGTCTTTCAGCCAAATTGACAAACGTTAACTTTACAGTTTCTCTGCTCAGTAAAACCAGAAAAATGGTGAATTGTTCTACTGCATGCGTTTGTTTATCTCCACTCCTGTTGCCTAAACACACTGTGGTCTGCCTCATTCCACAGTTTCTTCACTTTGCCACAATAATTTTCACTCTAAAATACTTAGTCCTTCCTTGAACACTTACTACTCTCTGAACCCAATTCTCAGAACGAACAGTTCACTTTTCGATCCATGAAACCGCCGATTGCCGCTTTCCTGATGTGTTGCTTTTTTGTTAAAATCCAGAGATCCATCTTTGAAACTACAAAGTCAGCGCCTTCTTTCTCTCCATCCCCCTTCACTTTCGCTATTGTATTGCAACAGATTGCCCCCCCCCCCCAGCTAGAATCCTCTTCACTTGTTCGTAGTTTTGTGTCGCTGAATGCTCGAAACTCGGAAACCAATCCCAACTGTTTCAAAGAAACCTCATAAAGTTGATAAAGTGGATGATTTTATTCGGAGAATTATTGATCTGTGGTTTTCCAATTTCACTTGCTTACTAAGAAAACCGCGTGTTCAAACTATAAAGTGCTCGTTTTATTAACTTTTTCTATTGCTTTCCTTTATTGAAATTGAAAATTCCCCTCGCCCCCCGTATAAAAATCGCTTTCCCGTTTCACGGTTTCCACTTTTTCTCGTCTCGATTGGCATTTTTTCGATCCGTCTTTTCTTTCACCTAACATCGATTCTCAACTCTTCCGGTTTTCCGGATCTCTCATACCACTTCTTCTCTATCTCTTGGCAAGAATTCTCTCGTTTCTTCAGAATGTCATCGTGTCCATTACCGTCGAGTTTGGACGAGTTCGAACTTCGATTAGCCGCAGATAAAGTGAGTTTAAAAATGTTTTTTTTTTCTGCTTCAAGTGGTCCTCAATAACGGGAAAAGGGCAATTGGTATTGTTTGATTTCTAGATAGAGGAATACTTGTTTGTAGGAAAATTCTGTTTTAACGGGGGCATAATTCATTGGCAGAGGGTTTCAGTGTCAATCTCCAAAACGGATACGTTTCCAAGACGTTTTTATACTCTTTACCGTCAAAAATAAGTGTGTGAATAAGCAAAAGAGGAGGAAAAGAACAAGAGAAGACAATTACTCGTATTTACTCGTGCACTTCTCGACTTTTGCCTCTTCTCCCCTGATGGACAACAACAACACGTCACAGACACGACGTACTTTATAAGTGGACGGGGGGGGGGGGTGATATTTTGGACACTCTGGATGCTCTTAAATTGAGTTTGGGCGGGAGACTTGAAAAGGTGTTGACATTGAATACCTGATAGACAGGGGGAGTGGTTCTATGGTTGGGAATGAGGAAGAGGATGAACAGAAGAGCTCTGGGGTAGGTTGAGTGTCATCGAGTTGAGGGAAGCTGCAAGTGCGCTCTATCGAGCATTCCCCGTTTCATGAAGAACAGGTAAAGATGGGCTATTAGAATGAATCGGTTCTTTTCCATCAATCGATTTTCTCACAAACATCTTCCTTCCATGGCTCACCTTTCAAGTTCAACGCAGCCGGCCGGAGACAACAAAACATTGTCTCCCTTCTCCTCTTCTTCTTTTTCCTCTTCTCGAGGACTACAACATGTTCCACATGGTGTCAACAAGAAGGGAGGCAGCTAGAATATAGTGTATGGACTTTGCGAAAGGAAAATGAGGGAATGAAAGGGAGACGTCGAGAATCGGGAAGCAGTGGGGAAGTTCCAGGGGGGATTTGTGATGAAAGTTCTGTTTCAAAATGAACATATCAAGATGTAACATTGGAACCTGTAGTTTTCTCTTATTGACAGGTCTTTTATAAGAAACTGGACTCAAGTTTCTGTCAGTTTATGGTTTCCGCTTTGAGACCAAAATTCAGACAAAAATAAGGGTACATGCTGTAAAGATGCTGTGCACGGTCTCCACGGTTAGCTATGTGTCAGCAGGTTGCTTACTGACACAACTCTCAGCACACTGGCGCACTTTGTGACAAGCGCGAATTTCGTGAATCTGATTCAGAAGTTGAAAAAATGGACAGAACGGGGATTAATCCGAGAAAACGCATAAAATGATAGCCTACAATCACATACCGGTCATTTTGAATACTCGAGCACCTCTTAAAGTTGCAAAATGGCGAGATATCGAAAATTTCGTAACGTTCCACTTTTTTCTCTATCGGAAAATGCTCAAATCGATGAGCAAATAGAAATTTAAGACAGAAGAAACATTCAAATTCATGTAAAATTAATTTTAGACGACGAACTACCAAAAAAATTCGATTTCGAAATGTGGAATACCAAAAATAATTTCATTCTCCAGAGAAAAATGTGTCATGAATCATCAATTTTTGAGAAAATAACAGCTTAACAAAATCAATTGACTTACTACACAAGATTTAGATGTTCTAAACAGCAGTTTTAGCGTAAATTTCATTTTTTGGAACCACGAAAGTTTGAATAACTCAGCGAAATCGCAATATTTTCAGACGTTTCAGCGCTCAAAATGACCGCCACGATCTTGTTCATAATTTGTCCAGACGGATTTTTGAAAGAAAAATTGGTTCTCGAGAAAAATTAAAATTTGTGAATTTTCAAGCCAAAACAACACACTTAAATAACTTTGCGAATATCGAACCGTTTGACCCTGTCGAGCATTCAAAAGTTGCGCCGTGCACTTGCGAACACTTCTATCAGAGAAAATTTCGGAAAAAAGGTTCCTCCTTGCCGAAAAATCAACAAATTCCCAATTTCAGTGCTAAATTTCTATTCATTTTCAAATTTCGCGGGCTATTTTGCAGTTGCGCTCCCGCGCACTCTCTTTTTTCGAATTGGAATCTGTGGAGAGCGTGCTGTGAACTACCCGTCTCTGGAGAAGTTCCCCGTTTCAAATTGTCGATATTCATAATAATATCAAGTTTTTCTGCTCACTATCTCATATTGACTTATCAAAGGATGATCTCTCACAGATAATGAACGGGCCGCCGATCAACTGCACAATGCAGTCGTTCGTCGACCAGATGCTCTCCGTCTACGGCGTCTTCTTCATCTTCGAACCGACGCCGTTCGTGCATCCGATCTTCTCGCAGATCTTCTACGGAATCCTCTTCACACTCACCATATTCCTCGCGTTGATGGGCAACTTCACAGTCATGTGGTATAATAGTCCGCGAGCTTCAAATGGAGGCATAAAACAACGGTTGCAGGATCATCCTGTACCACCGACAAATGCGCAGTGTCACCAACTACTATCTGTTCAATTTGGCGGTGGCCGACGCGTCGATTTCAGTGTTCAACACGGGATTCTCGTGGTCCTACAACTATTATTATGTGTGGAAGTGAGTTGTTTTCACAATCAAATAGTAGATGTGGAACACGAAGTACGTCTTGAATCTCTAGAAAACTGTAGTGATACTGTGAAACAGAAATAATCCTATTCCACTGTTTCAATGAAGTAATATTTCAAAAACAGCCTTCCAATCCCTATTATTCAATGTGAGTGAGTTTCTTCACAATCTCATACCGTATTTCCTCGAATATATACATAGAGCGGCACCCCATACGCTCCCGGAAACTGATGATATCTCGAGATTGATAAGAGATATCAAAAAGTTGTCGACAGCAAACTTGAAGTCCTAGTTATGATCTACAAGTTTGTTGTTGACATCTTTTTGATATCTCTTCAAATCAATCTCGAGATATAATGATTCTCCGGCAGCGTATGGGGTAGAAATATTAGACGTAGAAGTACATCTTGATACTCCAGAAAACTATCAGAATACCTTGAAACAGAGATAATTGCAAGTCACTGTTTCAATAACTTCAAATCTGGGAAGCATTATTTCAATTCCATTCTTCCCTCGACCCGATGAACCCTATCCTTTCCCACAGATTCGGCAGCTTCTACTGTCGGATAAACAACCTGATGGGCATCACGCCGATCTGCGCCAGTGTCTTCACGATGATCGTGATGAGCATCGAGCGGTCAGTTCCTTCTCCTCGTCCGTTCGCGTATCAGCAGATTTCCAGCTACTACGCGATAATCCATCCGTTGAAAAAGCGACCGGGAAGGCGATCCACAGTCACCATCATCATCATGATCTGGCTCCTGGCCTTCCTTTTCGGCGTTCCCGCGTTCTTCGCCTCGAAAGTGAGTGTCTTGTTTCGATAC
This sequence comes from Caenorhabditis macrosperma, assembly GCA_963932285.1. Classification (NCBI taxonomy): domain Eukaryota; kingdom Metazoa; phylum Nematoda; class Chromadorea; order Rhabditida; family Rhabditidae; genus Caenorhabditis; species Caenorhabditis macrosperma. The sequence goes on from OZ010620.1 coordinate 5,077,351, forward strand.
AATCACCCTGATAAAGTCTCCGTATCACTGAGTCGCTACGCAGCGAATATTGAAAGCGTTCGAATAGCCAAATCAAGTTTTGGGGTTTTCGAGAAACGCAGAAACCTGCGAAGTATAGTTATAACTGTAAGTGTGCAAACACTTTGACGCAAAAGTGCACACTATTCATTTTTGTTTTTCAATTTTTCTCACGGGTCTCGGAACTATTTTGAGCTAAATAAAAGTGTAAAATGATCACTCTGAAAGCCCTCTGAAAAAGTTTAAAACATTTCAACCTCTGTCTGAAACTGGAAATCAATCATTTTCGGAAAATCGAAAACAACAAGAACTGCAGCGAACCGGGAATCGATGAACCAGAAGAAAACACGGTTCTTTTTTGTCTTGCACATGAAAAATTTTGTATCAGGCCACTACATGTTCGTATTCAAACATTACCATAGGATTCGGGATATTTACATTTCAGTTGAGCGTAAATGCTTCACATTGTTTTCTGTCTAGAATTTGTCTGAAAATCCGGGAAAATACTTCACTTTTAGTGTCAGTGCCGTCGAATTTGGCAGATAATTTTTCAGTCCACCGTGTTACATTTTCAAACTAAAAATGTTTCCCCCGTTTCAACAACAGCTTATCTTTCCAATAACAATCATTTTCCATTCCGGCATTATCCATTTTTTCCAGGTCGAAATGTACTATTTCTACGACGGAGTCACTCTCTACGAGAATCCGCTCTGTCTCGCCGACAACTTTCCCGGCGGCACCAACTCGATTCTCGGGCATATGTGAGTTTTTTTTTCGGGAACTTTTTTCCTAAAATTTTCTGTCGATTCAAGTAGTAATTCGAGAAATTTTAAATTTCAGCTACAACAACGGTCTGATCACCGTCCAGTACATCCTTCCGCTTTGCATCTTGTCTGCTGCGTATTATCGAGTCGGCGTTGAATTGAGAAAAGTACGTGGTTCCCAATATTTATTGAATCCGAGAAACGCTTTCTTTTACTTATGGCTTCATCGAAACGGTAATGTTTTAGGACAAGACAGTCGGAGACGTTCGGCACGCAAAGTCGGTGGCGGCGAAGAAGAAGGCGTCGATCATGCTCGCCGTCGTCGTGTTCATCTTCATGATCGTCTGGTTCCCCTACAACGCCTACTATCTCACACTTCATCTTGTCGAGCCTATCGACAACAAAATGCTCAGTTTGTACATTTACATCAACATCTACTGGTTGGGCATGTCGTCAACCGTCTTCAATCCGGTCATCTATTATTTTATGAACAAGAGGTGAGGGATTTCGTTTTTTTTTGAAGGCGTAGTAGTTAGCTGTTTCGAAAAACAGAGCGATTTGTAAGATACTTATGATTTCGCGTTTTTGATTTTTTGAGAAAAAAAAAACTTATTTTCGATGAATTTCCAGATTCCGCGTCGGATTCCACCACGCGTTCCGCTGGCTTCCGTTCGTTCGCTCCGACAAAGACGAGTACCACACGATTCTGTCGCAAACGCGTCCCTCGCTCATGCCGCCGACGACGTTGGCTCACACGGACTTCTGACAATTACAGAAAGATAGGAAACGATCTGAGAGCGTCATCTGATTATCGAATTACTTGTTTTCCGACGGGTCCTATTACGATTTACTAAACACACTTCTTATTTTCCATCGGAAATCTTGCCAAATAAAATGTTTTTTTTTCTCAAAAAAATTCAAAAATCATCTACATTTTAAAAATCTACACACGTTTCGAATACTCTATTTCTCGGTTTTCGGCTGTTTTCTCCTCTGCACCGACGCCATATCGTCGTATCGCTTCGCCGTCATCGAAATCTCCATCATCACGTACTCGCGGACAGACGGCGACTCGATTTTGTCGCCGATTTCTTCTTTCACCTTGTTCAAGGTGTCCGTTGGGTATTTTTGGCCTGGAACTTGACGATCTCATTTACGAAGAAAACGAAAAACTCACGATAATAGTCGAGAAGTTCTGTTGCGTAGACGAGCCAAACGCAGCTTTCGCAACCCTCCTGACAGCACAATCCGGGTTCTGGCTGCATTGGTGGCTGCTGGAAAATATTTATTTAAATTGAACAATCATTACGCTCACAAACGAAAATTTGCAACTGAACGTGTGATTTCCGAATCAGAAGACATTTCTAGTCGAAAATTTCACTTTTTTTTCTAATTTTGACGAAATTTTTTAATTTCAATTTTCCATTTGGAACAAATACTCACGATTCCGTAATTGGCTAGAAATCGTTGTGTACACCTTCTGATAATCGATAATCCATGACTAGCTACAATGCTCATTTGAGGGAATCCTGGAAAGAGGGGCTGTTTTGGAAGACGCCAGAATGCAATTTTATTGCGAATATTCAAAAAAACGAAGATGCTCTGAGAAAAAAGTGAGAATATATCCTTCAAAATAATCAAAGCAATCAAAAAATGGAAGAAGCTTGCCAAAAAATTGCCAAAAACTCTGAAATTCGTGGAAAACAAAAAAAAGAGGAAGGAAAAACATTGTCCACGAGAAGTACACGGCGTGATCGCGCAGCCACGGCCACCAATTTCCCGGCCGTCGAGATGAAATTTTTCCGCGAGAAGCTGAAAACAGACATTATTCGATGGAATCGCAAGACAATCAGTTGAGTAACATTTTCCTTAAAAATTTGCTCATTTTTACCTTCATTCGATCATGAAAAATGAGGGAGGACATGCTGTGACAACAAACATGAGTCAGCGAGTTTTAGGGGCCTGATAACGACAGAGATGGCAATGGAGGAGAGGGAAATGATTGCCGTTTAGTACACTCCCGGCTCATTTTACATTTCAATCGATTTTACAGTTTACGGTTGAATAAAAAACCCTTTTTTGTCGATACTTTCTGTGTCCAATTATTTATTTAAAAAGGTTTTCCGATCGTTTTCCTCAGATTGTCATTCAGCGACTCAAAATAAAAAGGAAAGAGCTGCAATTCAAATGGGACAAATGATCAGCTCCATCTTCGAGAACTGTGAGTCTGAAAGATTTTAGATAGAAAAGAAACATTTTGAAAGTATTTTTTAAAAAAAGAGCATGAATCGGCTCGCAAGAGTCCGTTTTATCTGGATATGGGACAGGAGAGGAAACCAAATGCCTCTTGTCCTGCGGATTATTTTGAACAAAGATACATATATTTTTCAAAATTACTATTCCGTCTGATCATACCAAAACTTGAGAGGTGTACTAATTTCTGCATGGATCGTGATGATTTGAATTTCGATTGAAACCGAAACTCACCATCAGCCAGGAATGACATCACTCATTCCTCTCGTGACACCTTGCCATAAAAAATCAACTGATATGAGATTGTGAAACTTTTCCTATCACTGGTAACATACAGGTACATACAAAAGATAAAAGAACGCAGTGTTTCTTGAGAAATCAGTGATAAAGTCCAACAAATCGAGTCCCAAATGCTATCTTTTCAGGGTGTCCGAGAAACAATGAAAAACCCGCTCCTCACGTTCCCGACGCTAAATCAGAGGACCCCCAGGTGACTCCAAAGTCGTCGGATGCTCGTTCCGGCTCCGGCTCCAGCTTCCCGTTGCTCCCAACACCTCCCACATCTCGACGAGTTCCCGATGACCCGGGAGTCACTCAACTCTCCGGAACGACTCTTCCCTCAGTTCCCACTCGAAAAGACGGAAAACAGCTGCTGTTATTCGCTGCCAGACGTGTCTCAAACACTCAAGAAGACCCGACCATTGTGCTCATTGGTCCGAAGACGGGAGAAATGCTGACGATGGATGAGCAACTGCTGGAAGAGCATCACGGCATTGCTCTCGGGGACTTTCTCACTGCGATGTTGGATCCCGATGGGAGACTGCACAGCATTGAAAAGACGACGGCGATTTGCAATGCGCATGTCAAAGTGATAGAGAACACTGCTGTTGTGAGTCAGGGAGCAGCACTATTCCAGCTTCATCTGATTGATTTCAGGTGTTCAATGCGCACACAACGCTGGTGAATACCCACGGGAGGAGTGTGTTCACATCGAAACACTACGCCGACGCAGTGTCCCAGGAGCAGTTGGAGGACGGGTGCTACTATGTGAACATTCGCATGTGAGTGTCTGTTCTTCTTGTGGGAGTTTCTTTCGAGGGATACTACAGGCTCGATGATCCGGTTAAACTACCCGACGGAACGATTCTCCACTTGGAAGGTGTCAATCCGAAGCGCACTCCCGGACCAGGAAACAAGAATGGAAAGGGGAAGAAGAAGAAGAAGAAGGAGACAGTGGAAGGCAGCGATGCTCAACCTGAAGTAGTGATCTTTGGAGCCGGATTCGGGGAGCATGAGAGCCGAGAGAAGGAGCAAATCGTCGGAGCAGGATTCCCTACTCACAAAGAGCCGGAGACGAACACATCAGAGATGATTTTCGGAGCAGGGTTTGGGGAGCACAAAGGTCCGGAGCCAGATCAAGGAGGGAGTCAAGCCAACGTGCAAATCTTCGGAGCAGGGTTCCCTTCTTATAGAGAGCCGGAGCCTGAGACGATATTTGGAGCGGGATTCGGATGAGAACCGAACATCGGAGGCTCAGTATCATCATCATCTGTCATAAATGTTTATAGTTTTCTAAATGAAAATGTCATTTATATCATCGGTTAAGTGTGAGAAAATCTTCATTTTCAAAAGAGCAAAACTATGCGTCACAAAGGAAAAAGCCAACTTTCCGAGTCATGTCTGTTCAAATGGGCGCTCGTTCAACCTCTCGAAACTCTTGAGTTTCTCTACTATTTGTATAGACCGGAAATTTGAAATTTTTTTCGAAATTCTGGTCAATATTTGAACCGACTTAAATACATTCTCGTATTCTTACCGTTATCCAAACGCTTATATCTCGAGAGCGATAAAAGATATCAGAAAGTTGTTAACAGCAAACTTGTAGTCCTTGTTGTGATCTACAAGTTTTCTGTGGACAACGTTTTTATATCTCTTATCAATCTCAAGATATGATGATTCCAAATGCGGCATTTTGCTCTCAAACCAAGAGTTTGGACTCTTCAACAACTTTCTCCAAAAGTACTCGTAGTTCCCATCGAAATGAGACCGAAAGTTCGCTCACGTGATTGCCGGGAGAGTCCAATGTTTCTTTGCTAATCACTGTACGAATAGGGTGTTTCAACGAAACGCCAATCAGCGAACCGACTCTTATCACTTGTTTACTTCAATTTCCAAAACGAGGACTCGCAAAAAAACACGCCATCGGTCGGTTGAAAGTTCCTGAAAAGGAAGGAACTAGAGGAGGGGGCGGGGTTTCGATCTAGTTCCTGGTCCAGTGTTCCTTCTTCTCTCGAAGTGCACGTTCTCAATACGGGAACAAAGTTCTCCTGTCATTTCATATGAAGATCATCTCATGCAAGTGTTATCAATCAAATGTGATGAAAGGGAAATGTACGAGAAACAAACAATCTGCGCTGCGCCATAGGAGAATGTGTTCTCGTGTCTCTCAACGGAACAGTGTCGTTGTGCTTTTGAACTCGGAAACCTGCTGATCTACTTCTCGGTCACAGAGTCCAATCGGAGAGTGAACTATGGTTCTCGCATTCCGACGTCCATCACTTGTGACCACCGTCCGCTTATCACTTCTTTTTTCTTTCTCTCGCTTCTCCGGTTTGACGTAGCCACTGGCGGTTTAAAACACGGCGCGGAAAGTGATAAGGGCAACCATTAGCCCACCACCGACTCCTCGAAAACACCCCACAGCCGTCCATGTCGATCGTCCCGGTATACCTCTTCGCCGCACGTCGAGTCGAGTGCTTCGGTGGCTCCGCCGGACTGCTTCTCATGTCGCTCAAGAACCACCAACAGGAGTTCGTTTTGAATGAGGCCGAGCTGTGTGGGATTGGCGTGAAGCTGGGCGACTTCGTGAGCGGCAAGGCCAACGGAACCTATCTTCTGCCCGAGTCCATCAAGAGAGCCGTCGACTGCCGGGACACGCTCGTCGTTGGAGACGTTGCCTATGTTGGCTCGAAAGACACCCCCTCATCCACACGGACCGTTTTCAGATCGACCAATGCTTCGCTGTCTTGACGCCAGGGAAGCGAGGACCGTCTTTGTTCAAAACCGAAGAGTTCGGACATGTGCTGACCCTTCCGATACTTGCAAGAGGAGAGTACTACTTCCGAGTGAGCAGGTGAATAACCGGCTCATTGACTGCTCCCTCAACCCTCTGATTCTTCAGAATGAAGGACCCGAAACTCCTCAACGGCGTCATGTACTATCTCGAGGCCACGGACTATCATAGAGTTGGCGAGGCTAAAGGAGAGGAACCCGGTCCACAGCGGACCCTCAAGGCGTTCGTGATGGGATCCACTCCGACGAATCAACGAATGTGGGTGATCCGGAAGGAGGAGTAAGTGGACACCTTCACAGGACCCCACCTCTCCTCGTTTTTCAGACAAGAGCAGTTCCTCGACGACATCAATAGCGGCAAGCTGTTTGCGGAGAACCAAGGGGTACTGGATCGTGTCGTCACTGATAGCATGATGTTAGACGGCGGCTACGATGAAGGCGGTCGGATGTTCCTCGAGGTGACACTCACCGACTACCGACCGGCGAGCGGGCGCCGCACGACCGCCGAGGCGAGCGCCGAGTCTTTCCCGAAGATCGTTAGTTTCTCTTATCTCCCCTTTCGGGTAGGACAAATCGACGGTTTGCAGGTGGACATTGAGTCCATACTGTCGGAGGATTGCGTCGGGAAGCAAGTGCGGATCCATCACCGTCTCGTTGACCGCTCCAAGAGCGGATGGACCATCCTGGAGGTTATCTAACACTTCCCTTGTAAGAGAGCACTGTAACATTATGTACCTTCATGTACCTGTACAAGTGTATGTAGTTTATTTTGTCAATAAAGGTGTGAATAGGAATGAACTTGTTTATTGAATGTACTCTCAAAACGAAGACGTCTTTCGGAAGACATTTCAAGACATTTGTGGCTAGATCCAGCCGAGAGGTCGATCGTCGGAGCTCCTCGACACTTCGCCACCCAGAAGACAGTTCGAGACCATATAGTTCGCCACCGTGGCATTGTGCCACTAGACACTTCGTAGCCAGGACAGTTCGTTAACGTCATCCTTTCCGTTTAGTGAACAACTTTTCCAAAACACTGTTTCAAAAACTGTCCTTATCGCGAGTTGCCGCATTCGGGTCATTTCACGGTGACTACTTTTTCAATGGTATTCTGCCTAGGACAATCAATACCAAAGGCAAACTTTGTGTTATCAGTTAAGAGGACAGGACCTTTTCAACAAGAGTGAGCAAGCGATCGACTGTCCGACCACTCTTTCTTCCGTTTCCATCGTTCTCCTTATTCCCAGAACTTTATGAACATATCCAATGGGACGTTGAAAAACACAACACCCAGATGATTCATATTCAATCATCTTATCATTTAGAAAGTTCTCGGGCTTCATATGCTAGTGATAAGGAAACGACTGCATGTCTCGGGAAGACCTTACTTCTCTCCTCCGTTTCCCTTATTCGTCGCGGACGACCTTTTTTTCGTTACAGTTTCCTCTAATCGAAACAAGACATTGGTATTTCTTTCAGGAAAATAAACTAGAAGAAAACAAAACGAAAAAACAGTAACAAACGAAATGATGCAACAAGACAATGCGACGCGTCCCAAGTTCCTCTTCGCCGCTCGACGGTTCAAGGACAACAATGGGTCGAGTACCATAATCCTCCAGTCGCTCAAAGTGAAGCTGACATACTTTGTGAATGAGAATGAGCTCCGGAGAGCCGGTGTTGTGCTTGGCGATTTCGTGTCCGTCAAGGTCAGGGGGCCCAGTTTGCTACCGAACACAATCAGGAAAGACGAGCACAAGGAGAAGTTCAGAGTGGCCGTCGAGGGGGATGTTGCCTATGTATGCTCAGGAGCCAAAGGATTGGACTTCATAATGGTTTCAGATCAAGAACGTGAAGGCGAGGTTGGTTCCGTCGAAGGAGAACTTTGCGTTTCAATCCGAACACTTCTCGAATGCCCTCGCGAGCAGAGAGTTCCCGAGAGGAGAGTACTGGGTCCGGATCAGTCTGTGAGTTGGGAACACACCCCTCGAAATGTCCTACCTTTCCAGAATGAGCAACCCAAGAGAGCTCTCCGGCATTCCGTTCTGGCTCGAGGCCACTAACCCTCTGCTGATCACCCCTTCGCCGACAAACGTGACCATCGGGGCGGGATTCCCGGAACCCCGCCCGAGTGCCATCGTTGGAACCGGATTCGCCGCGATTCCCCCGCCGATTTCGAAGGCGGTCGTGCTGAGTGTGGACGAAAGAAACGGTGTCAACACTCATTACTTGTGGCTTCTGGAGAAGCAATCGTGAGTTGGGGGGAGCCTTCCGATCACAAGTAAAGTGCGGTTTCTAGAGAGGGTCGTTTCGTTTCTTCGGATCGTTTGCTGAAGAAAGGACACTTTTTCGAGGGAGTCTTCAAAGAGAAAAAGGGCAAATGGGAGGGATGTGAATACAAACGCCCTCTGGAAGTTCTCGTGCCGGGAGGCATCGAGAACAACCGTCTCTATTTCAAAGTCCAATTAACCGACTTTCTCCCGGCGAGAGGGAACAGAAAGTTCGCGGAAGCCAGCGCTTCGTACTTTGATCAAATCGTATGTTTCTCCCCTTATCTCCGATTTCGGAAAGGACATCTGACCTTTTTGCAGCTGGACAACGAGTCGAAACTGTCTTCCGACTGCATCGGACAACACGTGAGGATTCAACGTCACGCCATCGACAAGAAGGACTTTGCCTGGGTCGTTGTCGAGGTTCTATGAGCGAGAGAGCAGTGGAAATAACAAGAGCATGTTGATCATGAGTGTAGAGACATAGAATTGAGTGCATTTGTCATTTGCGAAATAAAAGATAAAAGTTTGTTGTTCACTGTAACAGAAGAGTTCCGGGGGTAACTTCTCAACTGGGACGCTTGCCAACTGTACAATCTTTGGAAAACTGTCACTTTCGTGCAAACAGGTTAGCTATTCGTTTCTGGGAAACAGCTACTTGCTCCTAGAGTAACTATTTTCAGAGGAATTCAGTATAGCCGTGCTCGGAGTTGAGCCCCGGATTCTAGTACGCTTCAACGTCAAAACCACCGAAGTTTAACTAAAGTGTTCTCGTTCTTCAGATTTAATTGGCTCAACTGAATCGGGGTTTTTGTCATTCGAATTGAAGTTAACCAACCTATTATCATACCTTTGGAACTGATAATCAATCCTAGAACACACATTGAATTCATTTTTATCAGAGGAAACTCGGTGAAAAAATCCTTTTTGTTCGACGGAGAAGGGTTCCGAATTCAAATCGCAAACATCGAAAACACCTTTCTCCTTATCAGTGACGTTAAAATGTTATTCTGCAGTCGTCATCAACAATCGAAGAGTGAGCAAGAGTGAGCAATCGAGCACTATTTGTTTCGTATTAATACGAACGTTCTCATTTGAAAATTTGTCACTTTTTCAGTGTTCCTTTGAGTTTGATGATGAGTTTACTTAATTTCCAGAAAGAAATGACCCAACATACACCAATTCTGCTATTCGCCGCTCTCCGAAGGACCAATCTCTCCGGAGCAAAAGTGCTCATTCTCGTCGATCCAAAGACCGGAAAATGCTTCGAAGAGGAGGAGGATGCGCTGAAAAACGAACCGATGAACATTGTCCTCGGCTCTTTTCTGCATTTGAGCGTGGAAGAAGAGATCAACAAGTACGCAAGAACTGAACTTCCGAACAATTGGGAAGTGAATGTTCAGAAAGATGTGGCTTTTGTGAGTTTGTAACATTCACACTTGTAAACGAATCTTCCTATTTTCAGGTGCAAAACGTCAAATCTTCACTGGTAACCGAGAACGAGAAGCAAGTGTTTCGCAGTGAATTCTTCGCGGATTCAGTGTTCCAGGGGAAGTTGACAGCGGGAGAATACACTGTGAGGATTCGATTGTGAGTTGCCATCAGAGTTTCCATTTGGAAGATGTAACTTTCAGATTGACAGTGCCACATAGAGTTTCTCCATCATCAGTTGCTCACTTTGAAGCCACAAAGCCTTTTGCTCTCTGGAAGAAGATGCGCAGACCGGACTGTATTCCTCGAATGCATCCACTGAGCAGATCAAACGCCTCGTCGTTGTCTTCAATGTATCTTCCCTCAGTGCCCAGGAGACGAAAGAGCAACGATAATGAACTGATGTCTCCAGTGATGGTGGAACCCAACGAGAACCTGTTATCGATATCAGAACAGACGTCAATCGTTGGTGCTGCGACCAAGAAGAGAAAAGCGATGGAAAAGAAGACGAAGAAACCAACAATGCACAGGAAGAGGAAGATCATAGTGCCAATGAAGAAGAGAATGGAAGATGGAAAACCGAAGACCAGTGCATCTGAAAATCAATCGAATTGACGAGAAGTCAATCAACTGCATAACATAAATAATAGCAGAAGCATAACATTGTTCACTTTCGCATAACAGTACGATTGCATAAACGTGTTTTTTTTTCAAAAATTGTGTATACCTTGGTTGAAAACCCCAAAAAAAATCTGCAAATAAGGTTTGCGTACTCGTCATTTAAGAGTGAGCAAACGGTACTCTGATGACGTCACTGGTTCTGGTTGAAAAGCAAAAAAAAAAACTGTGAGATGACGGAAATCATGATGGCTCAGCTGCTAAGTGATCTACACGGTATGCTTCGACAAGGGATCTGAACCAGCAGGTCGCTGAAAGCGCGAGAAGGAGAAATTCAAATCATGCCTTAACGATACATAGTCATACTCTTCTCATTGCGCGTGTTCATTTGCATATCAGTCAGCAAACACTGCCATGTCGAAAAGGGTACCCGACACTTCGACGCCGCTTTTGCCCATCTTTCGTAGGCGCTGTGGTGCCGAAAAGCGAACGCTTTGTTTGACAATAGTTACATAAAAAGAAGGCACACCGCCGAATACCCCCATCGAGTCATTCATTCGATCATAAATTTTATTCCCTTCCCATGTGACGAGGGAATGTTTGAGAAGTGATTCCGATCAATACTCGGAGAGCAAACGTTGTTATCAGTGGCCAACGCGACGGAGAGTGAGCAAGACGAGGCGACCGACTCGCCCATCTCGCCATTCTTTCCCGTTTTCTTTCCTCCCGACTGGTCGTTCATTTCGTTCTCTCTTTCTTCACTTTCTCATTTAATTACTTTAATTTCAGTCGACCAACTTGGAACACTTTCGGAACACGTATCTCCGAGAAAAAAGAGAACAGGAAACAAACCACATAAACGCACAATGATGCAACAACCAATCCAATCGAACGTTCTACTGGCCGCCCGTCGCTTCTATAAAAGAGACGGAACGACGGTTCTGTCGCTGGTGTACACGAAGACAGGAGCAAGACTAGAGGAGGACGAGGAGGTGCTGAACAAGAGCGCAGTCTATCTCGGCGACTATCTGCAAATTAGTCGCGATGGATCCTATTCAAAATTGCCTCCGGTGGGTGGATTCGAAGTGAAGGTCACAAAGAATGTGGCCTACGTGAGACGGGTGCCGGCAAAGTTGGTGCATGGTACCGGGATGGTGCTGTTTGAGAGCGAGTACTTTGGACGGTCAAAGTGCAATCTGATGCTGTTCAACATCAAAATGGGCGACTACCTAATTGATATCAGCTTGTGAGTTCCTGTCATCTAGTCTCTACTATTCTCCTGGTTCCTTATCACAGATTGGAAGAGCCTATCAAAATGATGAATGGCGCAGAGCTCCATTTTGATGCCACCAATGCGCTGCCAATTTTGTCAGGTCCCCCTCCCCAGGTCTCCCCTCCCCCGGTTCCACCACGTCATCAGCTGTTTGGCAATGGATTCGCCGTCCCTGCCAACGAGCGTGGCTTCGGTGGAAACCTGAATCAGCGTCCCGTAGACCCAATCGCTCATCTGACACCCCAATTCGACGCCAAACTCAACCTGTTTGAACCGATTCAACCGCCTGTTCCCCGGAAAGAAGAGACGAGCGTCGAGCTGCCCGACGCGAGTTTCTTCGCCGTTAGACCGCTTCACAACATGTCGCCGACGTCTTCCATCAGTTCCACGTTTCTTCCGGCGCCTCCGAGACCATCGACAGCTGCCGCACAACGTTATCACTCCCCCACGTTCTCGCCTCCAACTCCCACACCAAGAATCAACACCCCACTGGTTCAACAGCCTTTATCGCCCCCTAATCATCCTGCCCAAGTGCCCACAAAGTTCCTCTTCGCCGCCAGAAGATGGCAACGTCCCGACGGAAAACCGTTCCTTGTGCTCATTGAGCCAAAGAGCGGAGAGAACTTTCTCGAGGAAGAAAGTGTACTCAACGCGAATCAAATAGTTTTGGGCGATTGGGTGAGAGCCCGCGTTCAAGGCATCGCAGGGCACAAGACTCTGCACAGTTTCACAAAGTCCGAACACACGGCGAAGTTGGATGTGAAACCGGAAGGCGACGTGGCTTACGTGAGCAGGAATGACTGAATTCACGAGGGTGATAGACTCTGTTCAGGTTGCCAACATCAGATGCACACTGGTCGACGAGAAGGAGGGACACCAAGTGTTCCAGTGCTCTCTCTTCGCCAACGCCCTTTCGAAGCAGAGGCTTGCACCTGGAAAGTACTTTGCGAGGATCAGTTTGTAAGTGACACAGGACCCCTTTAATCATCCGATCACATTATATCACAGACTCTCCGAGCCACACAGACTGCCAGACGGCACTGTGCTCTACTTCGAAGGAACCAACGCTCGGCCGATTGTCAAGATGTACCCGAAAAACCCAATGCCAAAGGTGAACGGGGCCGGATTCCCGGTAGCGGCTGCCGAGAAGAAAGTGGTCGTTGGTGCTGGATTCGGGGAGGCGGCGAAGAATCAAGTGATCAATGGGGTCGGATTTAAACCGAAACCGACGCAGTTGGTGAAGGCGAGAGCGGTCGTGATGAGTTTCACCGAGAGGGACGGCGTTCGGACTCATTATTTGTGGATTCTGGATAAGCAAGCGTAAGTGGAAAAAGGGAAATGGGTTCAGATAACTGGTATGGAGTGTTTGATTTTCCAGAGAGGGACGCCTGATGCAAAAGAACTGCAAACTTCAAATTGGACACTTCTTCGAGGGAACGTTCAAAGAGAATGTAAGCATTGTCGATGGACTTCCAACCGCACATGGGTGCTTTCAGGCGAATGGAAAGTGGGCGTGTCAAACATACGAGAAAGGTCTCGAAATGCTGATCGAAGGGGGTCTGGACAATGACGGATTCATCTTCTTCAAAGTGAAAATCGAAAAGTACACGGCGGCGACGGGGAACATGAAGTACGCGGAGGCAAACGCCAAGTACATTGGGAAGATAGTGAGTGTCTTGTGGAGTCACAAAGATAATCCGTTTGTTTTCAGTTGGACATTGAATCAAAATTGAGCGATAACTGCGTTGGGAAAAAGGTGAAAATCCAGCGAAAGGGCGTGGCGAAGGCCGACTACATATGGGCCGTCATTGAGGTTCTGTGAGGGGAGGAGGACCAATGGAGAAGATCAAAAAGGCGAAGAAGATTGTGGACATTGCACAACTGAATAACAATTGCATCATTATTCAACTGTTTTAAATATTTTTTAAAGAAATTTATATACTATATATATTCTCAGTTATATTGTACTGACTGAAGACTATAAACCGTTCACAATCTTTCTCACATATTCTTTTTTAGTTTTTGGATATCGAGAATGAGAACATTTAGGACGGAAACCAGAGTACGCAAGACGTAAACCGGATAACGGTCTTTCGAACGGAATCCTCCGGAATACGGAACGAAGATGTCGGAGCTCCGTGGAAGAAAACCCCTCCAGATTTCTCGTTCCGCACTTGCTGACTGTTTCCGCCTCTCATTAGGCCTTTTTCACAATTTCGCTAACCCGCAATCGTGCTCCACCGAACTGAACTGTGAAACATGATTTTCCATGGAAGAGCCAGTAGGGAAAGAGGCGTGGGGCGGTCTATGAACTACGGTAGCACTCGTTTCAGTTGTGTTGACACAGAAGTTGCACTGAAAGAACTAAAAAAAGTGGAAAACAAGGGCACGGAAACAACTGATTTCTTGAAAAGCAGGCGAGCTCCAAGATGTGCACTTTATCTAATTGCGTGAACTTCGAGAAAGTCACCAGTAAGGATATGATTCGTTGATATTTCGTTGATCTTCGGCGGAACAATTGCCAATTGGTCGCCAAATGCGGAAGATCGGAGAACTTGGCAGTCGCTGAGCTGTGGACTTCATAATGTAATGAAAAGAGACATCGAAGGGTCAAAAGTAAAGTACCCAAACATACACTGATTTCAGTCGACGAATCTGCAAATGAGGTTTGCATCATTCAAGAGTGAGCAAAAGCGATGGGTACTCTGATGACGTCACTGGTTAAGAAAGCACAAAACTGTCTATTTTGTAGTCATTCTACTGTCTGTTCATAAGATGACGGAAGCCAGCTACTGGATGACCAAGTGTCTGTTTGCCCGTTCGCACCCTGTTCTCAGCCGCTCCTGGATCCATTTCTACCATTTTTTGGAGGAAGGTCCGAAACGTTGGCCGGACGGTGCACGTAATGTTTCTAACCGATCCATGAGGTTTGACGTTTACAGTGCCAACCGGCAAGCTGCCAAGATCAGGCTGGCTATGTAGTTCATCAATTTTTGCAAGTTCAAGATCATTAATTTCGTGACGTGCTTACGAATTCTTATCAGTTACTGTACCCGTGCAAACAGAGACTCCTCTTGTCGCGCTCTCTTCGCGCCCCGGCTCGCCATTTTCCTCTTTTCCCCCATCGCGTCGTGACCTATTCGGCGCTAGTTCTTCACTTCTTCACTTCTATCTCGGAACACGTATCTCTGAGAGGACACTGTCCACAAAACCCAAAATCGACCCTTCTTCTGGCGGAGGGATTTAATTACTGATCAACCGGACCACGTATCTCTGGTGCAAAAAAAAACACAAAGTCAAAATGGAAAGAATCATGCAAGGGAACAACCAAATCGAAAACAACCAGCCAGTGAACCATATTCAAATATGCGATCTTTTATTCGAAGCCACGGAGAATTCATATACCACCGAAGGCCCGCAAATTATCTGGAGATTAAAGTTCGAAAACCCACAATGCGGGAGCTTCTGCTGCAATATATCGGTGTCACTAACACACTTCGTCCACAAAATTAAAATGTGAGTTCATTCGCAATTCTGTTCGACTGTTTGATTATTCTGTTACAGACACTCTCCTTCAAATATTCAAGACTCAAAATCCAATATCTACGACTCCATCTACTCGACCGCAGTTGACAATAACGGGTATCTACGCACTGATTTCTGCACTTTACTCAATTTCCATCCAGATTAAGTAAACATAAAACCTCAAAAAAAAAGACGAAACCTTACTCATCCCTCTACTCCCTCACCTTAATTCAGTTGTACACATTATCTACATAATTGTTCCAAAACCTAAAAAAAAGAGTTTCCACGTAGAAACCCCCAAAAACCCAAAAAAACGCGTTTTCAATTACTCTCAACTTCTCAAAACCTCTCAATTGTACTATTTCCCTTAATCACTGTGACCTAACCCTGCTTTTATTCATGTTTGAATTCGATTGTTCTAATAAACAAATCCTTCTCGCCGCTTGGAATTGGAAAATGTTCCGTTGACCAACTACTGATTAGCCATCAGGAGACGTTCGAAACTGATTTGTGGCTTCTTTTGCAGTTGGCATTGACTCGATTCGAATGAGTACGGTAACGCCTCGTATTCAAACAAAACTCTGCCGTCATCCCATTTTGACTCGACCGTTTGCTGCAAAGATAAGCAGGGCGTTTTGAATACTCGCTCATTGGAGCATTACTGTAACCTACGGAACCTCTTCTTCGTCATCATATGTACGTAGGGCTTTTGCTGGAGGCTTCTTCTAAACCATGTTGAAATATAATTAACATTGGATTCCGGAAAACAACCGTAATCCGTTGCATTCGGAATGGACTTCGCACACTTTTCTTGTGCGTTCGTTGAATGAGCTAACTTCATGTCGCTTCATCGAAATTCGAGTTATTCACAGAACACCGCCGTCTGGAAAACCGGGGTGGGAACATACTGAACGGGAATCCCAGTTTCTCGGAATTAACACGTTTTTCATTTCGTCACAAGTCAGGTGACGCGATAAGGAACCCTCCGGAAAACGGAGAATATAAGATCGAAGACGGAAATGAATTCATTCTACATCCCCTCAAAGTAACCAAATTCGGGTCTCAGTCCCTCCGTGAGCCAATCTGTAAATGAGGTTTGCATCATTTAAGAGTGAGCAAAAGCGATGGGTACTCTGATGACGTCACTGGTTAAGAAAGCACACAACTGTCACTTTTTTTACCGGTGGCGACGTCTGTTCTCAATCCAAAAAACGCCTTTTGAAAGCCTAGTCCACGCATTTTCATCCAACTTACCGTGTCGATGGTCTGAAATTTTGTGCATGATTTTTTTTACACGTTCGAAAGTTAATTTATCAGTTTCTCTATAAAATAATTTTAAACATTCAAGAAGTTTTTCGAGAAAAATGCGAAAAACCCTCAGGGACTAGAAATAGGTCTCAGTGGGCGGAGTCTGATTTCGAAACATTGGCCTAGATTTTTCTCTTACACGTCGCCGCCGACAAGCCGTGACTCTAGGTTTCTGAGTGTTGTGTAAGCATAAATTACCCATAAATCCAGCCTCCCATATATTCATTCCTCCCGCGCATTCTACACTTGCGCGTAAGTCACGTCGGCGGTTCGCTAACGTTCGAGGAATGGTTCTCTCGTTACTGCGTCGCTACACGTCGTCTGACAAGTTCTTGGGAGTCAACGCTGTACCACATTAGAAGATCGGGAAGCAACAACGTGGTCCGCGAGGAGAACCAAGCCGCCCATGTCGGCATTGTAATGGAATGCACTGGGCCCGCAAATGCAAGCAGAAGCCGGACAAGACAAGGTGCGATAGTTGGGGAAAGGACGGACAATCAATCAAAAGATAACAAACGTGAGTCATCCTCACCTTCTTTCAAAACTACAGTGCATTGCACATTGTTGAGCGTTCAACACTGGAAGGATCTTGGCAAGCCAAAACTCCAGAAGCCGTGTTTCTCCATCAGGTCGGCCGATTTCAAGCCGATTAATGTCAAAGGCTACTTTGAGTGTGCCTTCGTCATCAACGGACATGCAGCTCGTTCTGCGTGCTCTGACGGACACCAACAACTCTCAAGTGAACTCCAACGCCTCCAGCAAGTCCGCCCACTGTCAGTCCCCCGCTCTCTCGTCGTCAAGGAGTTGAAACAGAAGTATGCCGATGTGTTCAAAAGTGGCCTAGGACGGTACAACAAGTCAATAGCGTCTCTCAAGATGAAACCAGATGCCTCATCAGTTTTCCGGAAGGCTCGACCTGTTCCATACGCTGCGCTACCACGTGTCACGGAAGAACTCAAGAGATTGACCGTTGCCGGTGTCATCTCTCCCGTTGCTCCGGTGCGGTAGATACTTTCCTGCACGCAATCAACCATCGACGCATTGTTACAATTGGTTTTGATAGCGAGCACCGAGAGGAAGCATGTCTCCCATACATACTCTTATCATCAATTCGGTCTTCTTTTTATCTTTCGCTCAATGATCACTCGGGACAATTGATCATCGAATGGTGCCGAATCGGCGGGATTAAAAGTACAAGGGCTCTTCACAAGTTGCTTCTAAGTTAGAAGAACACATCTGCGAAACTTTGAACTCGAGAAAATACTCCAGCATTTTTGGCGATTGTTTTTAGTAAAAGCTGAATGTTTGACAAAAACATTTTCCACACTACCCAGTTTCAGACTATTTCAGAGTTTGCTGCCAAGTTCAATTTTGACATGCCCTCTGGTTACTGCCACACCCTCCTCTTTCCATGTCTCGAATGGTTGCGGCGGCCAAATAAATGTTTTCTTCGCACCGCTGACACTCTGGAACGAACAACAAACTTGTTCAGTTATCTTTTTCATCGATCCGTTCCCTGATATGAGCAAACGAGAGGGTATGGTGATACTTCGCCGGAACCGGAAACAGTATGTTTCAGTGAAACAATCGAGCCATTAAACTTGTGCAATGCCCTCGGTGACTCATTTTCTCGTATCGTTCTCCAGAGGATCGTTATAACTATAATAGTTTTTCAGTCGAAAGAGGTGGCGCGAACATGACGGGAGTGTATACTTCGTTATCAGTGCCTTCTTTCATTCATTCAGTATTGCGGCCGCTTGCTCCCACTTCGAGTTATCGTCATTATTCATTTCATTTGTTACTCACACAAACAATATCCAAGTTTGGTAAAAGACGAGGCGACTCGCCCATCTCGCCGTTCTTCTCCGTTTTCTTTCCTCCCGACCGGTCGTTCAATTTGTTCGCTTTCTTCACTTTCCCGTTCAATTATCTTAATTTCAGTTGGCCAACTTGGAAACTCTCAGAACACGTATCTCCGAGAAAAAAACGCACAATGATTCAACAACCAAGCCAATTGAACGTTCTACTGGCCGCCCGTCGCTTCTATAAACGAGACGGAACGACGATTCTGTCGCTGGTGTACACGAAGACAGGAGCAAGACTAGAGGAGGACGAGGAGGTGCTGAACAAGAGCGGAGTCTATCTCGGCGACTATCTGCAAGTTAGTCGCGATGGATCCTATTCAAAATTGCCTCCGGTGGGTGGATTCGAAGTGAGGATCACGAGCCGCGTGGCCTACGTGAGACGGGTGCCAGCGAAGTTGGTGCATGGTACCGGGATGGTGCTGTTTGAGAGCGAGTACTTTGGACGGTCAAAGTGCAATCTGACGCTGTTCAACATCAAAATGGGCGACTACCTAATTGATATCAGCTTGTGAGTTCCTGTCATCTAGTCTCTACTATTCTCCTGGTTCCTTATCACAGATTGGAAGATCCCATCAAAATGATGAATGGCGCGGAGCTCCATTTCGATGCCACCAATGCGCTGCCAATTTTATCAGGTCCCCCTCCACAGGTCCCTTCCCATGCCTCTCCCCCGGTTCCACCACGTCGTCAGCTGTTGGCCAACGACCATGGCTTCGGTGGAAACCTGAATCAGCGTCTTGAAGACCCACTGGTTCAGTTGACACCCCAATTCGACGCCAAACTCAACCTGATTGAACCGATTCAACCGCCGGTTCCCCGGAAAGAAGTCGAGCTGCCAGAAAACACGTCGCCGACGTCTTCCATCAGTTCCACGCTCCTTCCGGCGCCTCCGAGACCATCGCCAAGTGCCGAACAACGTTATCCCTCCCCCACGTTCTCTCCTCCGACTCCCAAACCAAGAATCAACACCCCACTGGTTCAACAGCCGTTATCGTCCCCTAACCGTCTTCCCCAAGTGCCCACAAAGCTCCTCTTCGCCGCCAGAAGATGGCATGATTCCGACGGAAAACCGTTCATCCTGCTTTGTGAACCGAAAAGCGGCGAGAAGTCTATCGAGGAAGAATGTGTGCTCAACGACAGCTATTTGTTTTTGGGCGATTGGTTGATATCGAGAGGCCACGGAAATGGAAAGTCCTACACGAAAGGCGATTCCCTGGGCGGATTCCACGTGGAAGTCGAGAACCATGTGGCCTACGTGAGACGAGTGCCGTCGAAGTTGGTGCAAGTGTCCGGCCGACTGGTATTCGAGAACGAGTACTTTGGCCGTTCCCGCTGCAACATCTCATCATTGGTCGCCACACAGGGAGACTACACGGTGGATATCAGCTAGTGAGCATTGATTGCAAAGTTCAAAGAACATCAACATTTTCCAGCCTCTATAGTCCTATTACCCTGCACTTCGGATTACAGGTCAGTTTCGACGCGACCAACGCCGTCCCAGTGATCACCGACTCGCCATGCGCTTCTCCTGCTACCCCATTCCTCAAACCAAAGAGTCGCAGTGCTCAGAAATCAAAGTTCCTGTTTGCTGCCAGGAGGTGCATCGCCCACCTGTCGCTAGTTGTTCCGGAGACTGGCGAGATATTTTATGCGAACGAAAGCGTTCTGATTGAGCAAGGAATCGTGCTCGGTGACTGGTTGAAGGCCACTGTCAGTGATCATGACCCGAAACTTCTGCACAGTTTCACGAAAGCAGTTCATTCGGATGGACTGACAGCTAAAGTGGAAGGCGACTTCGCCTACGTAAGTCAAGCCGACACAGCTCCCGAAAGGCATCAGTTTCCAGGTGCCAAAGGTACAATGCACATTGATAAACGCAAAGGAGCGCCCTCAAGTGTTCAAATCCTTCCAGTTCGCCGATATTCTCTCGACCGGAAAACGTCTGGCTCCTGGAAAATATTTCATTCAGATCAGCTTGTGAGTCAAAGCTCTCGGTATACTGATTGTCCCATAGCTGATTGTTTTCAGACTCACCAAGCCCCATCAACTTCCAGACGGAACCACTTTTTATTTTGAGGGGACCAACCCACACCAGCTGACTAAGAATCCAAAACCAGCTAGAAAGTTCCACGGCGCCGGGTTCCGGAAGGCCGAGAACAAAGTAATCGTGGGGGCTGGATTCGGGGAAATGGCGAAGAAGATGGTCCATGGAGCTGGATTCGAAGCTACGCAGTCGGTGAAGATGAGAGCGGTCGTGATCAATTTCACCGAAGAGGACGGCGTTCGGACTCATTATTTGTGGATTCTGGATAAGCAAACGTAAGTGGAAAAGGGGAAATTGGTTCTGATAACTGACATGGAGTGTGTGATTTCCAGAGAGGGACGTTTGATGCAAAAGAACTGCACACTTCAAATGGGACACTTCTTCGAGGGAATGTTCAAGGAGAATGTAAGCATTGTTACGACACTGTAAGATCATGAAAAGATCATGAAACAGCGCTTTCAGGATGATAGGAAATGGACTTGCGAAGCGTACGGAAAAGGTCTCGAGACCTTGATCGACGGGGGTCTGGACAAATACGGAGTGATCTTCTTCAAAGTGAAAATCGAAAAGTACACGGCGGCGACGGGGAACATGAAGTACGCGGAGGCGAGCGCCAAGTACATTGGGAAAATAGTGAGAGAAAGAATCAATGAATCGATTAGTATCGAGTTTTCAGATGGATGTGGACTCACTGCTGCGGGCTGACTGTAAGAAAGAGCAAGTGAGAATACAGCGGAGGGAGGATCAGTGGGTGATTGTTGAGATGTTTTGATGGCTTTATATCAAATGTCACCAATTGTATGTATTATGATTCAAGAGATAAATGATAACAATGCAACAGAGTTCTACTCTATTTTTGATTTCCCGAACACTAGACTTATGATGGTCTTTGAAAGTTGGTAAACTAAGAACGAACATAAACAAGTGACTATCAGTGCAATGCCTAGAATATCGAGGAAGTAGTACTCGACGACGCTCTGATGTCTCCCGTAGTTGTCCATCGTCGGCAGTTTCCCGAACCTCGCCGCGAATTCCACGTGCTTCACGAGCACCTCTTTCGCATTTCTGGGCTGGTTGTTGAGCATTTCAGCGAGCTTCGAAGCGTTCTCTTGGTAGCTGGAATTGTCTGTCTTAATATCTGGAAATCTCAGGGGGAACCAAACCTTGAATCGGTCAGCACCTTCTTCAACGTCCTCTTCACTAGCTCCCAATCAGCGAGATCCGTTTTCTGGAGGACTTCAATTCCTCCGTGTCTCCGGAGCATTTGTGCGTTTCTTCCTTGATCGGCGAAGATTGGAACCTACACATCTTATCATCTTATCAATTGAATTCTGAGGAAAACCCACCATAACCGCCGGTTTGCCCATCAACGCCAATTCCATAACACTGGCCAATCCGCCATGAGTCATGAAAACTGTCAAGCGGTTATCAGCGAGCAGTTCGTTTTGGGGGAGCCATGGGGAAGTGTACACATTCTCCAAGTCAGCAGCAATGTTTTCAGATGGATTCTCGTATTTCCAGATGAATGTGGTGTCGGACATTGATCGGAAGACACGCAGCAGGGAGGATCTGGAAGTACTCGAACTTTTTCTATGTTGAATGTGTTGAGACGATTATTTCGGCATAAAATCCCCCAGTCTCATCAATATTCTGAAACTGTAAGTCAGATTTCTTCCGTTTCTGATTGTCTTCCGGAACCTCACCTACTTGCACTCGTCGGGCATGTCCTTTGACTTTGCATTCGATCCGAACGAAATCAACACGTTTCTCTTCCGAACACTCAGCACCTTGACCCATTTCTCTTCTAGTTCCAGTGACTTTTCGCTGGTTTTCACAGTGAATCCACCCACGGGAATGATTTTGTCGAACGTGGGAGCAGGAAAGTCCAAGACGGGAATGTGGTTGGAGAGGATGAACGAGGCCTCGGGTAGCACCTCCTGGAGTTGGAAACACACTTTTGAACAGTTGGCTTCAGAATTACCCTCCAAGATCGTTGAATTCCCAGAATCTCCCGGGCCATTTCGTATTCTTGGTCCAGAATGTTGGCGAATATGAATCTACCGTAATGGAATTGTATCAAGTTGAGAAATCGTTCCATTATGTTCATTCGGTCATTGAAAAATGATTGGGTGGCTGGAAATCAGAACATTTAGTGATCTACGGCTCACTGCTAACCAGGAACATAACTCGGAGCAATCGGCTGTCCGAGGACGTCACTGACATGATCGAAGCGAACACAAGAGAGCACTGTCACGTGGGATCGGATTTTGAGGTGTTCGAAGACCGCTGAAGTTACCTTTGTTTCAGTAGCTGATAAGGAGTATCAACTGATACAGAACAGTCAAAGTCCTTCAGTAATCCTCACCATAGGCACACCCGTCGATCACTTCTGTGATGGCCAAGTCAAAGTTCTCCTCGCGCAACTGGTCCAGAATTGCTCGGCTTCGAAGTACTTCTGGAAACGTGATTTCCGCTTTTTCTGCAAGATCGACTCATTCTCGAGTCTTGTCAGTCAACAATTCACTGATAACACTGATAAGAGCGGCGTTTGTTTGTTTCAGCATCCCCTCCGTCCATTTCATTCTTCATTGATTTCTCTTCTGGAATTCGCACATGGACTCGAACGTCTATTTCGCGGCACGGAGATGTTTCTACACCGACGGAGAGACGTTCATCACGTGTATCAGGTGAGCGGCCAACGACACAAGACACCCCCTCATCCCATAGTTTTCAGACTGGGAACCTCTGAAAAGCTGAAGATCACCGAAGCAAATTTGCTGAAAGTCGGGGTCACCCTCGGATCGTTCTTCTCCGCAACAGTGTCCAATGATCGGAAAATAAGAGACTTGAAGGCGACGGAATTGGCCGATCGGCCCGAAATTCGAAAGGAGGGAAACTTTGCTCACGTGAGATCGAGTTCCAGTTGTCACGTGGTCAAAGGGGTTTCAGGTGAACAACGTCGACGCCGAGTTGGTTGGAAGCGACGGAAACTTGAAGTTCAAGACGGCGATTTTCGGAATGATACGATCAAATGATCAAAGTCTGCCCCTGGGAAAGTACAGAATTTCGTTTAGACTGTGAGTTTTCAATGAGTTTCGAGAGTCGTTTAGTGTCGGATTCTCCTGTTTTAGATCGAGATCGACAGAGATCAGTGCTGCCCACACGGAGTTTCTCATCGTGTCCACAGAGCCCACCGTCTCTCCAATCGCTCCAGAAGATCCTTTCGTTCACTCTACCTTCACCACAAATATTCCCTCCGCTCCAAACGACTTCCAATTCAAACCACTTCCGAACGCTGAAGACTTCTTAGCTGATTTCCGGAGAATGACACTAGCTGCCGTTCTCTCTCCGTCGCCGAGACCAGATAGCGGGCTTCCGGAGCTACCGTCGGTTCCTTTCCGGGCGGATGCTCCGGCGAAGAATCCGGTTGAGCGAAGATTCAAAGGCGATGGCTTCGAGGTCGCTGTTCCGGAGAGGCCGAAAAAGAATGTGAGTGGCTGCTTATCACCGGAAATCTCCTCCGATTCCAGATGAGGGCCTTCGTGATGTTCTCCATTGATTACGAACACTTGACGTGTTTTCACGTGTGGATCTGCGACGTTGACGTTCAGCAGTGAGTGGAAAGTGCGCTCTATTGAGAACGATGGTCTTTCAGACATTCGACCTTCAAGTCAACCAAGCATGCACTCGATCGAGGACACTTTTTCGAAGGACTTTTTATGCAGATGGTGAGAATATATTTCTGTTTCTTCCACTCAAATCTTTTTCAAGGACGATGGTTATTGGTCATGTGTGAAATACCAAAAACCAGCACCTCCACTCTTCAAGGGCAGTATCGTGAGTGGGCGTGTTGAACTCATCGGAACGGTTCAAGCGTATCAGACACCGAATGGAGAGCAACAGTACCCGCAGGTCTTGGTGAACTATCTGGGGCCAGTGGTAAGAGGAGAAGATGTGAATCGATCTCGAAAAGATTCCCGTTTTCAGATTGATAGAAACCACAAGTTGCCCGTGAACTGCGTCGGGAGAAAGATCAAGATTCAGAGTATCAAGCTACGGCCTCAATCTTCCAGATGGTGTGTTATAGATGTCGTTTAATCCGATTACAAAATGCTCACTTTTACATTGTGCTCCGAACAGTTGCAATAAAGCGTTCGATTTGACGATCATTGCCGATGGCTTTGTGGAGTCGAGGGTCCAGAGACTGCCCGAGAACTCGTCCGCCCTTTTCATTCTCTCGACCACTGATTCATCCGGTTCGATGTAGATCACTTTCTTTGTTTTCACAGATGATTTGTCGAGTTGAGAAGACTCTATTATTGGACGGAACAGGGTCTGGAAAAGAGGACTTTTGGGAAAGAATAGCCTGATCCAACCAACCTACCACATCATGTCCAGCATCTGTCAAAGTGTCCGCCACAGTGTTGAGAACTTTTATGTGACTGTGACCGTACAAGTTGGAGTAGATCAATATTTTGTAGAATGATCCGATCGCGAAGCATTGAATCAAAGTTAGAAGGTGTAATAGTCGCATTGAGAATCAGAAAACAACTGGTGGGAAAGACAGCGATCAGTATGTACTGATTGGGGATGATAAGAGGGGGAGAGAAAGGGCAATCAGGGTTGCTTGTTATTGCGCAACGTTGGGTAGACAAAGACAGAGAACGACAGAACATTAGGGGAAAAATGGGGTAGATACTATCGAAATGACCCTGCAACCGAGAAGAGCTCTGCCAGAATCATTATATCTCGATATTGATAAGAGATATCAAAAAGTTGTCGGCAGCAAACTTGTAGATCATAACTAGGACTGCAAGTTTGCAGTTGACAACTTTTTGATATATTTTATCAATCTCGAGATAAAATGATTCTCCCGCAGAGCTCTAATCGGTTGCGAGGTAATTTCGATGCAGTATTACAACATGCAAATTTGCAAGTATTGCAACTGGCTAACTTTCACGGTGTCTAGCCTGTTCCAATCTTAAAATACTTCTGATCTACTGGAACTCTAGTTCTCTCAAAAATATATTCCACTTTACAAGATCTCGATGTCTGTTTCATTGATGTATTTCGTTCTTGATCTATATTCTTCTTCTCCTTCTCAATTCAACTGTCTAGCCTCTTTCTCATGCAAAAAAGGGTACAAACACAACGTTTGCCTCAGCTTCTCTTCATCTTCGGAGCAAGTAGATCATGCTCAGACTCTATGTACTTTTAGCTGTTCTCTTTGGATCTTCATTTGCAGCGTACTCGGTAACCTTCTCATCAGCCGCTCCTTCTTACGAATGTCTATTCAGACATGCTCAACGAACACCACCTGTCCAGCAGGAGGGCTGTGGAGTGAGTGGTCGACCACTGGGAACTGCTCGACTAGTTGTGGCTCTTGCTCGAAGCTCTACTACACAAGGACGTGTCTCTCGGAGAATATCAACTGTAATTGTAGGTTAGTCTTCCTAGATCCCGTAGAGAACATCTTCTGATCGAATTTCAGTGGCAACAGTTCCATATACCTACTCTGCAACACGCAGATCTGCAGCTACCCCGCTGAAAGATCCTGCTGCATTCCCTACGTCACAATGCTCCTCAATGGCTCAATGCAATGCGGTCCCCTGCTCAAGGACACCTCCTCCTCCACCACCTCCTGCTGTCCCTCCGGCGGAATTTGGAGTGATTGGAGTGGATTCTCCCGGAATGACAACGACACTGCATGGATCAAGACTCGCGATTGTCTCTCCGAAAGCGCCGGGTGCAATTGCACAGGGGACGATACTTTCAGTCAGACGAGTTGTCCGTGTCGGGCGATGACTGATTTGAGTGCTATCTGTCCGGGATCTTACCTTTATTATCAACAGAATGGGACTGTGGACGACGACACTTGCGTCTACACTGCGTCGTTCTTGTCTAGGAACGGAACCACACGACCGTGCACTTCTGGAGGTGAGCTGAGTAGTTCAAAATGAACCGGCCCTTGGAGTGATCATGAAACAGTTATCCATTCATCCACCATTCCAACATTCCAGGCACCTACTTCACCCCCCTCATCCGCTATACGCTTCCGTCCAACGCCTCCTACTGCCAAGAAGACCGTCCCCTCAACTGCGACTCTTCTGATAACACCGACGGCTACATGCCAGTCACCTTCTCGTGCGATCTGAGCAATCTCTACTGGATCTACGACTTCAAAGGAGTCTGGGTGAACGGATGGATTCAGATCAACGTTCAAACGAGTGGCGGTCGATAGGAACAAGAGGCATTGAATGAACATGTTCGGAGGTGTTTGAGTGAATCACTGTTTCGTTGTGTGAATATGTAACTGCGCGGTTTTTGTTTATATCCGAATGCTAAGATATCATGATTATTAACAGAGCTTCAAGAACTTTGGATACTTTGGAGGTCCGTGTTCATGCATGTGTCATCATGCAGACCACAGCTCAAAGACTGCCAAGTCTTTCGGTCTTTCGCGATTGTCTTCAAGAAAACCATTTAAATGGTTCGCGTGATCACAAATGCTCAATGGCTTCTGGTCTACAGGCAAAAAAATCGTCAATTCATTGTAGAATGTTTCATCTCCTGACTATATAATCTGAACTTTTGAAAGTTTTGAGATTTTTATTCAAAAACAGCGTCTTTTATCATAACAATCGCACAATCGAAACGCGTTAGTAACCCCACAATGCTCACCATACTTTTAACGGTTTCCTTGAATTATCGGCAATAGAACTCCCGGGTAGACGGTTCAAGGGAATTTGATGCGCCTTTGCCATCGCAGCCAGTGGAATTTGGACTGGGTGAAGGACAAATGAGAACTGCTCAGCGAGTTGTGGATTGTGTACTATACGAGGTTGTGCATTTCCACCAGCGCCGATTGTTCTTTCACGTGAGTTTGAGAAATCTCTTTAGAACCGCCCGTTGTTGTTCAGAGGGATTGACTTCTGTATGGGCTTTTCTGAAGTTGAGTCTTCTATGAAACCGTGAAACATTCTTCGGTATTACGTCATTTCCTGCGGGCTCATTCTAAAAAAAGCTAGGCAAAAGTAATATCGGGAAGTCGAAAACTTGCAAAATGAGTTGCAAGAAGTATGAACTAGAACTGAAGTTGTCGCCGAACCAATAGAGAAGTTGAGAAACGGTACATTATTCCAAAGGAAAGTGTCTGTTAACCCCATCCGATTTGCACGTTGTTTGGTCGTATTCGTGGAATATGGTCGAGATGTTTCATTCCTTTCGATACCCGCCCTTCTGATGTTCCCCCCGTTTTCCATAACAATCGGGTACAAGAATCGGGTATAAAAGCACAAAAGAGCAGCACACAATGGAGTGAAGAGATGATTCTCTGTTTCCTCCTGCTCGGTTTACTCGGATCGTCTGCAGCAGCTCTTCCTGTGAGTTTATCTTTTATCAACTGGATAAGTAAGAGTTTCAGAAGTGCTCGGCAGAAGGATGTCCAGCCGGTGGGATTTGGAGCGAGTGGACGACGAGTGAGAACTGCTCGGCGAGCTGTGGATCGTGTGCGAAGCAGTACTACTCGAGGACATGTCTCTCGACCAGTGCCAGTTGTCCATGCACGTGAGTTTGGAAAAACGTCAAAAAAGGGAAGAAGACGTATTCTTGATTTCGTGAAACCGCGATTCTTCTATTTCTTCCAGCGGCGACTCATCCCGATACGTGCTCTGCAACACGCAAACGTGCCTCTACCCCGCGCAACGAACGTGCTGCATTCCCTATGTCTCGATGCTCATCAATGGATCAATGCAGTGCGGACCGATTCCGAAAGTCACCGAGACCACGTCCTCGTGCTGTCCGCCCAGTGGCCTCTGGTCAGAATGGAGCAAGTTTGGTCGGAATGACAACGGAACCATGTGGCTCAAGTCGAGGAAGTGCGTCTCGGAGGACGCCGGCTGCCCGTGCACTGGGGACTCTGCCATCTCGAGCACGAGTTGTCCGTGTCGGGCGATGATCGATGTGACGAGTATCATCGTCGGTGGCACAAACAACGGTGTCTATCCTATCAATGCGACCATTGACCAAGCGACATGCACATACACCGGATGGCTGGTCTACAGCACTACAAACCCATCAGTAAGCAGGCCTTGCAATGCAGTGACAGTGGGACCCAGTGAGCGTTGACCACTGATTTGGACTACTTATCCCCTTCCAGCCCAATACGATTCTGCGTCCGTGATAAGGTACACTAGACCAAGCGCCCCGAGCACCAGGATCGATATGCGAGTCTTCGACTGCTCCTCCTCGGCTGTGGCGAAGGGAGCGAACCAGTTGACTTTCAACTGCGACTTGGATGTTCTCTACTGGCGATTGGACTACAATAACCAATACGTTAATGGGTGGGGTCAGATAAACATTCAGTGAATGCCTTTCGAATGACAATAAAAGCATTTGGTCTTGAGAGACAGGAGTAACCGATCAGATGCAGAACTCTTGTGCGTTCGGTGGAGCGCACTTGCGCATCTCCCACGCGTGAGTCTTTGCAACTTCTTTTCCTCCTGTCGACATGTGACCGTGTTTCAAGGCTATATGGCTATATCTTGTCCATTTTTCATGACAAACATGGAATTTTGAGCCAAGTTGTTACGCCTTCGCTGCGGGTGTTTAGTAGGAACATCCTGTTTGAAGCATTTTATTTTACGTTAACTTTTTAGAAAATCATTTTAGAGAAACAGAGTTTTTTCATTTGTGAAATAGAAAATAAACATTACTCGAGACAAAACATTTCCGGTGCTCGCGTTCACGAGTGCGATGGGCCTTCAGTCTTCTCAACATTGCTCTCGAACAGCAGGTTCTCCTGAACACGACGTGCCTCTGCGACATTCGAGACGACGGTCATGAGGGCCAAGTTCCTTGGCAACTTGAAGATTCCCTCGTTGAGCGGCGTCTCGATGTTGTCGAATGGACACTTGATGAACTGCTCACTGTCGATGTTGATGTGGTAGTTGTCACGGGCACACGAGAAGCAGATCGAGTGACCGCAGGCTGGAAAAGTGACCGTAGGTTGAAATATTCATGCTTCCACTAAATTAGGCTATCGAAAATGTATACTTTTGTGCCCTCTGAAACAGGGAAACACTTCAAAATGGGCTTAAAAATACCATCCAACCTTTGTCCAAAATCCACGGACCGTCATTATCGTTGTAAATATCTCAAAATCAGAGCGCCACGATATTCTGCAACGAAAAAATGTGTGAGCGCCGAAACGTGCTGTGCCTTTAAATCGGCGATACGGTAGTTGCGCAATAATTAATTTCGTGTTTTTCACTCGATTTCCTCACTTTCAGCGGTTTTGAACCGATTTTCGCGCTTTTTTCACTTTTTGTGATTTTTAAGCGAAAAAAAAAACGCTAAAGTCGGTTGAAAACCGCTGAAATTGCGGAAATCGAGTGAAAAAGACGAAGTTAATTTTTGCGCAACTACCGTATCGCCGATTTAAAGGCACAGCACGTTTCGGCGCTGACACATTTTTTCGTTGCAGAATATCGTGGCGCGCGTTTGAAAATGTTTATTGCGATCTCTAATTTTGAGAAACAACGATAAGAGTAATGTTATCTGGGGGAAGGAAATAACAGTTTCTCAAAGTATACAAACAGGGAAATTTGAATTGTTCTCTGAAGTTTTGTCTCGAGATCGATAATTATCAAAAAACCGCTCACCCAAGACTCTCGGAGTCATCATCATCGTCTCGTTGAACGAATTCATGCAGCATCCGCACATTGGCATCTCCGCATCGCGGGCCAGTTCGTAGTTGATCGCCAACTGAGCCATCGCCTCCTCAGTGGTTCTCAACTCCAAACGAGCATCACACAACTGACGGGCGGTCGTCTTCCATTGCGATTCGAGCGTGATCATGGCGTCCCAGTGATGGATACGTTCCTTCGACTGTTGGCTTCTGAGTCTTTCGATCTCCGCGATCAAGCCCTCTTTGTCTTCGGAGCGCAAGTCTTTGGAGGTCGGATGCACGCGCGAGGATCTATTTGGGAACAGACGACGGAGACAGTCGATGAACATTGTCTGGAAGAAGATGGCGAGGGATTTGTGCATTTGTGTGGAAAAGAGCATTGGATGGAAAAATTAGGAACAAGCGAAACAGTGAAGATGAAGAAATTGAATGTCCGTTGAGACTTCTTTTGGGTGTGGCCTTCGGTGGAGAGCGGAAGAGGAGCACGAGTCGGCGACGGGTGTTGGACACGTGTGCTCTTCTCTCGGCGATCTATTTTTTCTGTGCACCTGCTGCCAAGTACAGGCGAAGGGAGTTTTGGAGGGATGGGGAATAACAGCAGATGTGAGTGGAAGAGAGAGAGAGGGCGCTGCGGAAGGGAGGAAGTTCTCGAGGAGGGTGTCCATTTGGGGGGAACGACAACAGATGTGATTGAAAGGACGCAAAGAAACCCAACTGTCCGGGTAGCATGGACATTGTTCCAGAATATTCCAGGAAGATTATATTTCACACCTGAATTGCGAGTAGGTAGTAGGCAGCAATGGCCGCTGGCAATCGAGAGGTCACGTTCGAGTCCTTGTCTCTATTCCCGGGGGTTTACTCATTGTGCAGTATCTTCGCCTACGAAGGGTTATCGGTCGAACATAAATTATCTGAAATCCGGTGTCTTCGGAACCTGATAACCGAGATCCGCAGCTCCTAGAGCTAGGAACACTGATTGACTTTATCTTTCTGTCTTTTATAAGATCAATTGAAAAAAACACCGAACGAACTGTGAGACACTTCTAGATTTTGATGGAGTTCTGAAACCGGAATCCGGAATACATAACATTTTTGAAGGATCCGTAGATCAAAATGCCATCTAGCTCTCTTCCAGCCGTCTGTGTCCGAAGAATGTGCTATCTTAATCAACGTAGCATATGTTACTGTTTCTTCACAATGTGAAGAGTTGTAAGAGTGACTCTCTCATGCTAACTGAATTGATCCAGTGTGTTTCCGATTTCATTCCGTTATTTCCACTTCTCATCAAACTCCGATCCTTCTTCTTCTTCTTTCTATCTCTTATCACTTCCGAGATATGACACTGGATAGCTGTTTACGTCATTTTTGAAGTACTGTATTCATGAAAGTTCATTTAACATCAAGAGTAATTATTGAGGAACTCTGAAGCTGTGTTGCCTTAGCAGTTCCTCTCCAAATGCCGACGTCTTCTGGCGAGAGTTTCAGGGGGTGTAGGGGAGTTAGCGTTACCCGCCCTGGCCGACGTGGACGGCCCCCTACTTTCCAGGGCAGAAGGTGGTTGCAGTGATGCTGATGTTGAATCAACTGGGAACTGGATGGTAATAGGGAATTCGGTGACGTTCAATGTTTTGCGAGTGTGATGAGACGTGTACCTGCAATTCTAGAATGTGAGAGGAACGAAATGAATGCGTGCTCACGTCTGTATCAGTCTCCTCCAATCCGCACCGTCTCCTAGGTAGATGTTAAGGTAGTCGTGGTAGTTTTGCAAACTGATCTCATCAAAACTGAACACCATTCGAACGCTGAAGAGTGTTGCTTGAATTCCCGTGGAGCCTATCTATCACTTACCATTCCTTAGCGTCGAGGACATATCGACAGTTCTGATCGTTGGCAAAAGGTTGCCAAGATCGAAAGTGGTGCATCGGATGCGTTCCCGTTCTTGCGAAATTTTCAGGGGGTGTAGAGGAGTTGGCGTTACCCGCCCTGGCCGACGTGGACGGCCCCCTACTTTCCAGGGCAGCAGGTGGTTTGGTTGTTGGCGCTTCGGATCGGCAAATTTGTATTCTCCATTGATCCTGGTAGTTCTATGTGAACAGATTTTTTTTTGCTGATAGTACTCGTGAACAAGGTAACGGCGCTGGAGTATCTGGAGCAACATATTCGTCTATGATATTCCAATAGTTGCTCATTTACCCATCCGTCTCTTTAATATTGCCATTCGCATGCGACTATAGCATCTGGATCATGTTCTCTCCAATTGGAGGCGCATCATGGATTTTGATGAAAAATTCGTTCTCCGGACCAACCATGTCCTTTTCTTTCGGCACCAATTTGTGCGTACAAGCTGGAAAGAGTTATTTTCCGGATTCCAGACATCTTCCGGAAAGCCTCACAAGACCGAAAGAGGTGGTCCATTTGAATGTTGGGAACGTCTGTTCGCCGTAGATTGGAAGGGATGCGTTCCCCTTCTGGCGAAAGTTTCAGGGGGTGTAGGGGAGTTGGCGTTACCCGCCCTGGCCGACGTGGACGGCCCCCTACTTTCCAGGGCAGAAGGTGGTTGTTGGAACTTCGGATCCTGAAATCTTCTGATCTTAATCCGAATTCTCTCTACATCTCTTACGTTGCATGTGGGATCAGCACTTTTTCGTCGTCACAGTGCGTAGATCTCGAGAGTGACCATTGTTCATAAAGGGAGGTGTACAAGGTGATACTCGTGTTTTTGTCGAGAAGGAACTAGGATAGAAAGGTCAAGGACGCCCAGCATTCCGCTTATCACATATTGCGTATTTTCGTCTCTCAAAAACAATCGCCAATCTCGTTCTCTACGTCGCCGTCTTAATAAGAGAGTCCTTCGACCGCAACGTTGCTGTTTTCGCCTGAAATTTCCAGACAGTGTTTTAAACCATCAGGAATTCAGTTATGATTTTTCAAAACTTCAGATTTTAGGCTATAGGTTTGAAAAATTTGACGCAGATTTTGAATGGGATTCATTGGACAGCTAGGAAAAATCTAAGGAAATGAGAAATTCTTTCTGCCTGTTAACTTTTCTGTTTAAAAATCCCGACTCTTCTACGATAGGCTTCACTTACCCTCTCTACACTCACTCGTGTTCCTCAATTGATATTAGCGAAATTGTATTCTCCATTGATCCTGGTAGTTCTATGTGAACAGATTTGCGTGCTGATAGTACTCGTGAACAAGGTAACGACGCTGGAGTATCTGGAACAGCATATTCGTCTGTGAAATTCCAATAGTTGATCATTTACCCATCCGTCTCTTTAATATTGCCATCCTCATGCGACTATAGCATCTTGATCATGTTCTCTCCAATTGCAGGCGCATCATGGATTTTGATGACAAATTCGTTCTCAGGACCAACCATGTCTTCTTCTTTCGGTATCAATTTGTGCGCACAAGCTGGAAGAAGATAGTTTCCGGATTCCAGACATCTTCCGGAAAGCCTCACAAGACCGAAAGAGGTGGTCCATTTGAATGTTGGGAACGTCTGTTCGCCAGAATAGCAGTAGATTGGAGGGCGATGCGTTCCCCTTCTGGCGAAAGTTTCAGGGGGTGTAGGGGAGTTGGCGTTACCCGCCCTGGCCGACGTGGACGGCCCCCTACTTTCCAGGGCAGAAGGTGGTTGTTGGATCTTCGGATCCTGAAATCATCTGATCTTAATCCGGATTCCCTACATCTCTTACGTTGTTTTCACGGTGAAATGTGAATTCGCAGCTATCTACGATTTCGTAACGAGATGCAAGAGCACATTCTCGGGAACACATACTCGAAGTTGTGCATTTCGCTGGAATCCCATTTGATGTTGAGCTCTTGCTGTTTAACAACAAATCTCTCTTTGTTCAGCCATATCTTGGAACTCGGCAGAACTGAAATCCCATGTAAATCAACCATTTAGAACAAACGATAAAAATCTTACTCGAAATATGAATGTTTTTTTTTCGATTTTCAGCGAGTCTCCTTTGGCAACGATGGCTTTGAGGGAACTGTCGAAGAGGATGATGCGGTGCTCATTGTACTCAAAGTTCATCGGGAATATTCGTGATTTACACGAAGTTGATGCGCAGAAGAGATCCGGGTATCCAGAGAGTGACTGCGGTGTCATTATCTTTGTCGATGAAGTTGTTCTCCGGAAGGAAGCTGAAAGACGGAATATTCTGTGAAAAACATGTCGAACATATCCCATATCCTAAATTTCCCACAAGAAAAACATACCTTCAAAATCCATCTCCAGTGTTACCATAACAATCGGATCCATTTGGAAATTTGGGAAAATAAGAGAAGAGTCCAGATCAGGACTCTAAATATAGTGGGAATAGTGGGAGATTCAGGAAAAATAGGATAGAGTCCATATCAGGTCTCTAATAGAATGGGAGAAGAGGGATTTCAGTGGGAATCGGTGCTTCCCGACGAGGAGAGAAGTAGTCAACCCATTCTGGGGACTCGGGAGGGAATGAATGGGAATGACCGTCAGGCCATTTATATAGTGGATAGGGATGGATGGGCGGGGCAAGGGCGGCTGTCACTCCGCCCAGTCACTCCGCCCACGGTGCCATAAACAATCGGGAAACCGGCAATTGTTTATGAGAAACGATGTGTCGAATTTCACTGTGATATCATTGAGTGATGAGAGGGTTACAGTCGATAAAATAAGCAAATTGGTGGAAGGATCTGGAAACGTGACCAAAGTACGGAGTGGATGGGGTGATGTGGAAGGGTAAACAAAACATTTCACATGACGCAATGAGCAATGAACGAATTCTCGGAGAGCTGGGAATTTGGGTCACTCTATGATGTGTAACGCTGCCGGAGAATCATTATATCTCGAGATTGATAAGATTTGAACAATCGATGCCGGATTCGCCGCACCTTAGGACCAGAAAAGTGCTGGATTAGAGGAGGAAATCTATGGAATAAAGTGTCAATGTGGAGCATCGTATAGAGGTCAAACTAGCACCTCAGAGCAGCAGAAAAGCCAAAGGCCCCTCATTCAGAACGAGGAAATGGTCGAAACACTGACTGGAAGGACACTGTTCCTTGAAGTGGTTGGATGTGGAGAGGAACACCTGGAAACGAGGAACCCAGTTGTGAAGGAGGAACTGACAGATATGGTGCCTAGGAATCCTGAAGATCTAATTGTTCCCACCTCACTTCTCAATGACTACACCGATCCCGCACTACAGCTGCGCGTTCCGGCCTCTTACTCGCCGACCCTCAATATTACCTTATCTTCTCTTCGGTTCCTTATTTGAACTCTCACCCTTACCCTGATGATGGCCTTAAATGGCCGAACATCGGTACACAAATCTAATCTCCCCGAACTGAATTGATAAGAGATATCAAAAAGTTGTCAACAGCAAACTTGTAGTCCTAGTTATGATCTACAAGTTTGCTGTTGACAACTGTTTGATATCTCTTATCAGTCTCGAGATATAATTATTCTCCGGCAGAATTACCGATGTATTCGAGAAAGGTACGCATTATAATTTTCTCGATGAAGAGTGAATGGGAATAAAAAGTGGAGAACGTGAGATGAGGAAAGTCTCACACTTGTGTTTTCTTTGTGAGAAGTATGAACTGCTTTTAGCTAGCGGAGTTCCCGAAAAAGTTCGAGTCGCTAGTTTAAAAAATTGCAGATTGCGATTTTTCCACATTCCGAGCAGAGTTGGGCGGAATGAGATTTTTGGGAAACCGCATTCCGGAAAATTGAAGGGAAAACCTTCAATTTTCCGGAATGCGGAAAAAAATTTTCCGAAAAACGGAAAGCGGAATAAAAACAATTTGCCTGGAAAACGGAAAACGGATTCCGCCCAACTCTGATTCCGAGTACAGGAATTCAGAAAAGAATATGGAGTAGTGCCCAGGTCTAAAAGGAAAGAACCCACTTGAACTTTTTTCTATTTTTCCGTCTTCTTTTAATGAAGTGCCCTCGAACTCGAACTACGACTCCCCTCGGTCGCCTTCCCAACTTCCCAGCTCTCCCAGAATTCGTTCAATGCTCATTGCGTCATGAGAAGTGTCTTGTTTACCTTTCCACATCACGTTACTTTTCCAGAGTCTTCCACCAATTTGCTTATTCTATTGACTGTAACCCTCTCATCACTCAATGATATCTCTGTGAAATTCGACACATCGTTTTACAACGCCTACGATGCCATATAAACAATCGGAAAACCGGCAATTGTTTATGAGAAACGATGTGTCGAATTTCACAGAGATATCATTGAGTGATGAGAGGGTTACAGTCGATAGAATAAGCAAATTGGTAGAAGACTCTGGAAAAGTAACGTGATGTGGAAAGGTAAACACTTCTCATGACGCAATGAGCAATGAACGAATTCTGGGAGAGCTGGGAAGTTGGGAAAGCGACCGAGGGGAGTCGTAGTTCGAGTTCGAGGGCACTTCATTAAAAAGAAGACGGAAAAATAGAAAAAAGTTCAAGTGGGGTCTCTTCTTTTTGACCTGGGCACTTTTCCTTGTTCTTTTTTAATCTCTGTACTCGAAATGTCGAAAATAGCAATCTGCAATTTTTTGAACTAGCGAGACGAAGTATTAGGTTGGTGCATAAGTTTCGATCACCTCTTGGGTCTCATCTTTGGGAGTTTTTTTTCAGGTCGCAGGATTGTTTTCCAATGCTGTTACTTTGGCAAGTAACATACCATATTTAGTACTGCTAGGCCACTTTTTCTCTGATTGCCAGCGTCCACAATCGTCGAGAATTATTCGTGTCTTTTCACCTAACGAACTTCGCGTTCGGAGCATACTTTTATTTTAGACAATTTCTGACTTTTTAGTTACTGACATTTACAAGAAAATGATGAATATCTATCACGAATACAGTCCCTCAAACAGCACCGTAATGTTCTGGGTGAAACTATTCGAGCCCGAGGGATGCAGCCTCAAAGATAAGCAGCCTCCATGTCAGCAGTACTATTTTCATCTCGACATTTTCTGGACGTTGGTGGAGTTGGATTCATTCAAGACTAAGGGTGTGGTGGTGACCACTCTTGAGGTTAACCAACCCACTATTAGCCATGAACTTACATCTGTTGAAAAAGTTTGAAAAGGGGCGATAGTTGCTGAACGCTCTCAATGACATTGCCAGTAATACATTAGTGGGTACAAGTTCGGCGTTTCTAATTTCACACGGGACTCATGCTTGACCGAATGATATAACACGTTCTCTGTAAGACTCGAGCATGGTGTGCCTTAGGGCCTAATTTTTATGTGACTATGTTCATTGGGACTAGTATTACTCATGTGCACTGACTTAGCCTCCGGGCTCCACCTGGAGGAGTACGGTAGGTGCTCAAAGAGCACAAAATCGACTTTTTTGTCTGTGCTCCAGAAAGTCCGAAAAAATTCTGAGATATCAAGTACACTTATGCGTATGTTTTCCCAAAATTTCGAGTTTGGGAACTTTCTAATTCTCGAGAAAAAATTCAAAATGTCCATTTTTCGACAACTTTTCGGAGAAATGGGGATTTTTCGGGTCTTAGTAAGAGTTACCGGCAATAGTTATTCACTGCGAAACATACCTATATATGATGGCTTTAAAGTCCACAAGACGTAGTTCCAAAAGATTTCCGACTTTATAATTTTTTTGACCATTTTTTGTTGTGAAAGTCACTAAAAGCCGTATTTTTGGATGGATTGTAGACTTTTGTTGTTCTTATTTTGACCAAAAGTGCTTCAAAACATGTTGAATCAATTCCTGTCTTCAAATCATTGAAAATATAAATTTCAATTTTTTGCAAATTTTTTGTACCAAAAGCATCTCCGGCGGTCATAACTTACCTGAATATGTCTGATTCATGCTGAAACTTTCCGAAAAACCATGCCACCGTGTCATCTATCGATTGCACTTTCAGTTTTTTTCAAAGTGAAAAAAAAAATTTTTGGCTCAAAATTTTTCCATGGTTGAGACCCTCAAAATTGTAAAAAAAAAATTTTTTCAATTTTGTTGAAATTGAAAATGGAATCGAAAGGGGCCACAATGGTGTGTTTCCTCAAGAATTTACAGCCGGTTCTGTGCGTTTTGAGCCAAGTTATGATTATCTGAAAACCATAACACCAGATGTATTCGGAATCATAAAAAATCCGGAAAATTTTTTTTTGGCGGTTTGAGAGTGGGAACTTGTTTTAGGAATATGAAAGCACCTCTAGACGAATTTACAGCTTTTGAAGAGCTCCAGAGAAAGAAAAAGTATTTCGATTCTCTGAAGGTCATCTCAAAAAATGGTCAAAAAAATTATAAAGTCGGAAATCTTTTGGAACCACGTCTTGTGGACTTTAAAGCGATGGTGTATGGGTATGTTTCGCAGTGAATAACTATTGCCGGTAACTCTTACTAAGACCCGAAAAATCCCCATTTCTCCGAAAAGTTATCAAAAAATCAACATTTCGAATTTTTTCTCGAGAATTAGAAAGTTCCCAAACTCGAAATTTTGGGAAAACATGCGCATAAGTGTACTTGATATCTCAGAATTTTTTCAGATTTTATGGAGCACAAACAAAAAAGTCGATTTTGTGCTCTTTGAGCACCTACCGTACTCCTCCAGGTGGAGCCAGGAGGCTAAGTCAGTGCAGATGGGCAATACTAGTCCCAATGAACACACTCCCAAAATTTCTTGACTCTAACTCATCTATAACACCCTAAGGCACACCCCCTTATGACCATACTCGATCCTTACAGAGAACACGTTATATGATTACGGGCGGTAAGTAGTGGGTCTACTATTCTAAGTATGCGCCAGAGGAATAGTGGATTGGTAATGTTCAAAAGCTCAAAATATGAACCTTATGCGAGACAGGTGATATTCGGCATTTGGTGGTCCGTGCTGAAAACTGAATAATCGGAGCTGCTTGCTGGCTGCGAAACAGTAAATGGGGGTGCATGTACTATCTAACTGCAAAAACTGATGGATGCCGTCCAACCTAGTCGTCGAGAAAAACCCCGAATTCATAACCGGCGTGGTAGTTAGCCAACTCACATTACAAAACCAACAAATACCAATTGGGCTAAATTTGACTGGATCTCACTCTTGCGCCCACAGTACTTATCGGACCTTCACTTATTAAAATACCACTTCTATAGTCA
Organism: Caenorhabditis macrosperma; assembly: GCA_963932285.1. Classification (NCBI taxonomy): domain Eukaryota; kingdom Metazoa; phylum Nematoda; class Chromadorea; order Rhabditida; family Rhabditidae; genus Caenorhabditis; species Caenorhabditis macrosperma. Next base: position 5,116,589 of record OZ010620.1, read on the forward strand.
TCTTCAACGACGTCTTAACGGAGAAAAGTTCGAGGCAAAGTAGGATAGCAAAACAGCATTGATGTCAATTTTCGATTAGGGGCCGCCGTTTTTCAGAGATACAGAAATTGGGCAACTGCCTGCGTGTTGGCGGGGGACTAGTGATACATATAATCAAAAATTTCAATTTGTAAAGCGTCTCTATTTTTTAAGAAATTAGCATGAAATTTCATTGAAAAATGATCGAAACTTATGCACCAACCTAATATTTTAGGAACTCCCTCGTGAAATGTGACTAACAAGGGAAGTGTTTCAACAGTCCAGAGCCGATTGGAATGAAACCTTGCGGGATGGAAAGAGGTCCGTTCGAGACCCCCGAATCAGTTTTCAAAAGTTGCCTGGGAGCCGAGAAAAAGCGGCTCAAAGTTTCGAGAATGTCGGCCGCTTGCCAACACCGCGCTTATAAACTTTCGCGGACGCTTTTTCTCGGCTCCCAGGGCTCCTCAGCAACTTTTGAAAACTGATTCTGGGGCCTCAAATAGACATCTTTCCATCCCGCAAGGTTTCATTCCAATCGGCTCTGGACTGTTGAAACACTTCCCTTGTAAAGCAGCTCATACCTCTCGGAAAAAAGAATGTTTTTCGCATTTCAACGAAGTCCATTTCCTGTTTGGTCTCTCTCGTTGGGATCAAGATCGATTTCGTTCAATCACCAAGAATATCAATCTTCACCACCGAATCGATTCTCATCGACCTTCATACAAGTGTCACCAGGAACCGCTTGCACTGTTTCCTTGATCTCGTGAGATCAGTTCCATTGAACACAAGAAACATTTGAATATCAATGAATGAACCCAGACTCCCCCCTATTTAAGAGAAACTTGTTTCGATGAACATTTCCCCATAGACGATGTCTCTGGTACCGTACCTCCTACTCCTATCTCTGCTCTCGATCATCTGCTTTGCTGCTCTTCCGGTGAATCCCAAAAGCTCTCTTTGCTGATTGTGAGTTCCCGTTCCAGACATGTTCAACAACTCGATGTCCGCCAGGAGGGATTTGGAGCGAGTGGTCGACGAATGAGAACTGCTCGGCGAGCTGTGGATCATGTGCAAAGCAGTACTACTCGAGGACGTGCCAGTCGACAAATGCCAACTGCTCCTGCACGTAAGCGACTTTTTGAATGTTTTTGTCTATCAGCCCTGATCCTCATTTGGTTTCCAGTGGTGTATCCTCCCGTTACCTTCCCTGCAACACCCAGACCTGCAAGTATCCCTCGGAGCGCACTTGCTGCATCCCCTACCTCCCAATGATCATCAACGGGAGCCTCCAATGCGGTCCCATCCCCCGAGACACCTCCTCCTCGACCACCTCCTGCTGTCCATCCGGAGGTCTTTGGAGTCCATGGAGTGGCTACAACCTCACTGGAACCACGTGGACACGAACCCGTGAATGCCTATCAACCACTGTCGCCTGTCCGTGTACCGGGGACACCGTTCAATCCCAAACGAGCTGTCCGTGTCCGAGTATGACGAGTCCAGCGACAGTACACTCCACTTGCAACCTGGCCAATTCCTACTACAGCTCAAATGTTTTGGCGATCAACGACACCACGTGCACTCTGACAGTGACTCTTACGGCGAACAACGACGTTGTCGGGCAATCGGCGTGCTCATCGTATTCCACCTACAGTGAGAATCCCCCTTCTTATCAGTCAGACAATCTCTTGAACCCTCAGAAAACTGGGACTACTCCCCCGTCGTCAGTTTCTACGCTCCCACACACACTTCCAACACCTGTCCTCAAGACCGTCCGTTCAATTGTCAATCGAGATTCCAAAGCGGTGGAAACGGGAAGACTCTTCCCATCTCGTTCACGTGCGATCTGGAGGCGTTGAAGTGGAGATACGATGCGATGGGATACCTCGTCGACGGATTCGTTCAATTGATTGTTGGTTAATCATTGGAAATGAAGTGTTCACTTTGAATAGTCATGCCGCTGTTGGTTTGGAAGGTTTCGGGAAAGAAAAAGTTGCCGGTTTCGCTACTTACATGAAAGTTCATCATTCGTTGGAAAATAACAATGTCGGAGAAAATTAAATCACACTTCGTAAACTACGTAGATTTCACGTGATACAAACCACAGTCACGGCGAACCACGATCGACGTGTTAGAGGAAAATCTAGGCCATATTTGCGTTTTGAAACTCCGCCTCCGGACACCGTTTCCTAGTCCCCGAGGGTTTTTCGCATTTTTCTCGAAAAACTTCTTAAAAGTTGCAAATTTTTTTTAAACAAAACCTTCAAAATTAATTTTCGAACGGTTAAAAAAAAAATTCATGTCCTAAATTTAGGTCCTTTGCCCGGAAAATACGGGGAAGAGGGCGTTCAAAACGCGTTTTTGGGAGGACTCCGCCAATCGGACCTGCGTGCGGCGGAGTTGCAAAATTTCACGCGGCGGTTGCGAAAGCGGCGTGGCCCACGTTTCAGGATTGCTGATTGGCGGCCGAACCCGGAAAAATGCTGCAAAAATTTACTACTAGACGTCGATCGTGGTTCGCCGTGACAGTCGAGTTCATTTTTGATCCTGATCATTGTTTCCAGGAACCAGCTTATTTACATATTATAATTAAGTTCATAGATGTTAATTTCGTTTGGTCTCTGCTCATTATACTTTGTAATTATACAGTTTAAAAACCAGCCTCCAGGCACATTCGGTGTGCTTCTCTCAATATCTCCCCTCCTAATAAATCGGATTGTTCTACTAACAAACCGGACAATTTGATACTCAAAGCATTCTAGCTGAGTTTCCCCTGCGACAATGAAGCCATCGCTCTGAAATGATCTCTATTCATTCGTCTTCAAAACCGTCGTTCAACCTGAATATATTACAGTCGTTTCTCTTCTTCCAGATCAAAAATCGTGTGTATAAAAAGCTCAACTGCATCTCACCTTCTCCAGCCATGCTTCTTGTTCGCCTACTTTTATTCACTTGTCTTATAAAATCATTGGTGAGTTCTTTCTCGTCTCTTTTGTCTTTTCAATTGGATGTTCAGGCATATGCCAATGAAAAGAGCAGACCAACCGATGGACTGTGGAGTGAATGGACCACTGAAAAGAGCAGACCAGCCGAAGGACTGTGGAGTGAATGGACCACTGAAAAGAGCAGACCAACCGATGGACTGTGGAGTGAATGGACCACTGAAAAGAGCAGACCAACCGATGGACTGTGGAGTGAATGGACCACTGAAAAGAGCAGACCAGCCGAAGGACTGTGGAGTGAATGGGCCAATGAAAAGAGCAGACCAACCGATGGACTGTGGAGTGAATGGACCACTGAAAAGAGCAGACCAGCCGAAGGACTGTGGAGTGAATGGACCACTGAAAAGAGCAGACCAGCCGAAGGACTGTGGAGTGAATGGGCCAATGAAAAGAGCAGACCAACCGATGGACTGTGGAGTGAATGGACCACTGAAAAGAGCAGACCAGCCGAAGGACTGTGGAGTGAATGGACCACTGAAAAGAGCAGACCAGCCGAAGGACTGTGGAGTGAATGGGCCAATGAAAAGAGCAGACCAACCGATGGACTGTGGAGTGAATGGACCACTGAAAAGAGCAGACCAGCCGAAGGACTGTGGAGTGAATGGGCCAATGAAAAGAGCAGACCAACCGATGGACTGTGGAGTGAATGGACCACTGAAAAGAGCAGACCAGCCGAAGGACTGTGGAGTGAATGGACCACTGAAAAGAGCAGACCAACCGATGGACTGTGGAGTGAATGGACCACTGAAAAGAGCAGACCAGCCGAAGGACTGTGGAGTGAATGGGCCAATGAAAAGAGCAGACCAGCCGATGGACTGTGGAGTGAATGGACCACTGAAAAGAGCAGACCAGCCGAAGGACTGTGGAGTGAATGGACCACTGAAAAGAGCAGACCAGCCGAAGGACTGTGGAGTGAATGGGCCAATGAAAAGAGCAGACCAACCGATGGACTGTGGAGTGAATGGACCACTGAAAAGAGCAGACCAGCCGAAGGACTGTGGAGTGAATGGACCACTGAAAAGAGCAGACCAGCCGAAGGACTGTGGAGTGAATGGGCCAATGAAAAGAGCAGACCAACCGATGGACTGTGGAGTGAATGGACCACTGAAAAGAGCAGACCAGCCGAAGGACTGTGGAGTGAATGGGCCAATGAAAAGAGCAGACCAGCCGAAGGACTGTGGAGTGAATGGACCACTGAAAAGAGCAGACCAGCCGAAGGACTGTGGAGTGAATGGGCCACTGAAGCGACGTGCGATCTGGAGGCGTTAATGTGGAGATTTGATGCAATGGGATACCTCGCCGAGGGTTTCGCTAAGTTTATTGTTGCCTGATAACGGAAATGAAGTGATAACTTTGAATAGCCGCTGTTGGTTTGGAAGATTTCAGAAAGAGAAAAGTTTCCTGTTGCGCCATCCATATAAGTGGAGTGGGTGGGGTAGCACCGTGATGCCATGAGGGAATCGAGTTAAAAATGTAGCAAAGGCTTCCAGATTCACGTTCTCGGTAGTAGTGCAATAGTGCTTTTAAAGTCATCTACTCCCATTTCGTGTGAACCAACATCGGCAACATTTCAGAGTTCATGTTAACAGAGCATTCGGGTTGAGATACTTCTGCGCCACACTGTAGAGACGGCGCTGACAATGAAAGCAACTCTTTGTCAGATGGTCGTGATCTCTATTCAATCGTCTTCGAAGCGGTCGTTCAACTTGAATATATTACGAACGTTTCTCTTCTTCCAAACCAAAAATCGTTTGTATAAAAAGCTCTACTGCATTTTGCCTTCTCGAGCCATGCTTCTTCTCTTCCGCCTACTTTCGTTCACTTGTCTCGTAAAATCATCCTTCCCCGCTTTCTCGGTGAGCCCTTCCTCGCCCTTTTATCTTTCCAATATGGTGTTCAGGCGTGTGCCACTGGAGTGACCTGCCCAACCGGAGGGCTATGGAGTGATTGGGCCACTAGTCAGACATGCCCGACGAGTTGCGGATCGTGTTCGACGCTCTACTACACGAGGAAGTGTCTCTCGACGAGTGCCGACTGTTCTTGTAGGTGAGAGAGCTGTTTTTATGTTTCAAAGAGTTCTATGCGTCATCGGTTTCCAGCGGCGACTACTCCCGGTACTTTCCCTGCAACACCCAATCGTGTCTGTTCCCTTCTCAGAAGTCCTGCTGCGATCCCTACATCTCCATGATCATCAACGGGAGCCTCCAATGCGGTCCCATCCCCCGAGACACCTCCTCCTCGACCACCTCCTGCTGTCCATCCGGAGGTCTTTGGAGTCCATGGAGTGGCTACAACCTCACGGGAACCACGTGGACACGAACCCGTGAATGCCTATCAACCACTGTCGCCTGTCCGTGTACCGGGGACACCGTTCAATCCCAAACGAGCTGTCCGTGTCCGAGTATGACGAGTCCAGCGACAGTACACTCCACTTGCAACCTGGCCAATTCCTACTTCAGCACCTACAATCAGTCCATCGACGACACCACGTGCACACTGTCAGTGCAACTCACGGCAAACAACGACGTTCCCGGGCTGAAAACATGCCAGCCAGTCACCACCTACAGTGAGAACCCCCATTCTTATCAGTCAGACAATCTCTTCAACCCTCAGAAAACTGGGATTTCGCGCCCTACGTCAGTTTCTACGCGCCCACACAGACTTCCAACACTTGCCCTCAAGACCGTCCGTATTATTGTGAAGCGAGAAAAGAGGCCGGCGAGAACGGATACACGCTTCCCATCTCGTTCACGTGCGATACGAAGGCGTTGAAGTGGAGATACGATGCGACGGGATACCTCGTCGACGGATTCGTCGAGTTGATCATTGGATGATAGCGGAAATAAAGTGGTTATGCACGCGGTTTTATTGGTTAATTTGTGTCTGAAATAACGGAAGTTTTGGACGCTAGGGCGGTAGAAAGATTTTGAGGCAAGGATTGGTGTAGTGGCAGTGGTGGCCGCTTTCAACCCAAGGTAAAAACTTTTGTCATTGTGGAGATAATCATTTCACTGTAATGCTACCCATGTGAAACACTAATGTGATGTTCTATTTAAGCCGAAAGATCACAATATCGCACCTATCCGCGTTCCACTCCTCTTGGTCTTTTGAACATGCCCTTCTCTTTTCGTCTTTTGAATTCTCCAAATCTATTTTGCATTTGAAAGCCAAGGAATCATAACAATGCACCTGTAGATTCTTCTCTTCTTCTTTCTCTTTTCCTCCAGAAACCATTTGCGCCGATGTTGGCAGTCCATCTCCTCTTCTTCCTCTCATCGACATCATTTGCAGCGTTGCCGGTGGGCCGCTGAACACTATTTTTGGATCGAAAAAACGTATTTTAGGCTTGCAAAAGTGGAGTGGTCAGTCCCGCAGGAGGTCTGTGGAGTGAGTGGGTGGTGAGTAGCTCGAAGAAGTGCTCGACGACTTGTGGCTCCTGCTCCGATCTGCTCTACACGCGGAGTTGCCTCTCGCAAAAGGCGGGGTACCCTTGCGTGTGAGTATTTATTCCCTGCCTCTACAGCTGTCTCCCTCTATTTCCAGCGGCGAAACGAGTCGGTATCACCCTTGTAACACTGCGACGTGCACGTACCCTGCTCAACGAACGTGTTGTATCCCCTACGTCCCGATGGTGCTCAACGGATCCATGCAATGCGGGCCATTCCCGAAAGACAACGTCCCCAACACGTCCCCCTGCTGCCCGGAAAACGGGCTCTGGACCCAATGGACAGGGTTCGTGAGAGATGCTCCGAAGATGTACGTGAGGACCCGCGAGTGCGCCTCCGCAGAAGCAGGATGTCCGTGCGTCGGTGCGGAGATGGAGAAGAAAACCGAGTGTCCGTGCCCGCGGAAGCTGGTCTTCGCGAGTCAGTGCAATGCTGGAGGCGTCCGTGCGAACACGTTCAAAGACTTGACCATCAACGACGACACGTGCACAGGCATTCTGCAGGTGGAGGCCAGCAACGACGCCGTCTCTTTGGGAGAGCCCAACGCAATGAAATACTGCTCTGGTGACGGTGAGAAGTCTTCCCTTTGAACCTTGCTCACCTTCCCTTCCAGTCGGCGGAATACCCTTCGTGCCGGCCCTTCGATTCACCTTCCCGCCCATCGAAAACCGCGTCGATTGTGCTTCGGACCGGCCGTTCAACTGCGAGGTCAGGGACAAGAGTGTGCAACACGCAACGCTCCCCGTCTCGTTTACATGCGATTTGGAGACGCAGTACTGGCGATACGACTATAGGGGATGGCTGGTGACGGGATACGTTCAGTTGGAGTTCCCTTAGGGTCTACTGAGAAGTTTCTGTTTGGATTGGGAAATGGATAAATGATTTCAGTTTCAACCGTTTTGTTTCTGAAGGTATGTTATTCGAACAAGGCTACTAGAGACGGCATTAGAACGGTAAACTGGAAGAAATCATGATAAATGGCTTGAGGAAAACATCAGTTTCAGAAAAAAAAACAGTTTTCCGGACAGGTTCCTATTCCGAAAATATGGCAGAGGATTTACCGTATTTCCTCGAATAGAGGCACCCCCAACGCTGCCGGAAAATCATCATATCTGGCGATTGACAAGACATATCAAAAAGTGATCTGAAGCAAAGTTGTAGATCATAACTAGAACTACAAGTTTGCTGTTGACAACGTTTTGATATCACTTATCAATCTCGAGATATAATGAATTTACGGCAACGTTTGGGGTTTAGCGCTCTATTCGAGGAAATACGGTATACATATAGCTTGAACAAAACGGTAGTTTCGGAGAAAAATTACCTTTTTGGATAAGTTAATGTTCATAATATGAATTCCACCCTCTCAGTTTCTTAAGTAGTTACTGAAACCGAGAAGTGCAATACCAATTGATAAAACGATAGCGTACTCTCTGCGCAAACACCGCCCTCCTCCGCTCGAGAGATCGAAATGTCCAAATGGCTGCCGGTCACATTCACTATATCATTCACACTCTGTCGCGTCGTCTATTTCTCTACTTATGACCTACAAAACACACATTCTAGACTACAAAACGACGGTTTTTCCTCATGATGCAAGGCGCCCTTTATAAAGACCGACCGAACTGGTCGGCATTACCTAGGCGAAATGAGACGGTTTCTTCTTTTGTTTCTCGTTGCCACGTCACTAGTCGATACCTACAAGATACTGGTCTACACGAACCTCTTCGGTCACAGTCATGTCAAATTCCAAGGAGCCGTGTCGGATACTCTCACAGAGGCCGGACACAACTTGGTGAGTTAATGACGAGTTGTTGAGTCAATTGGGGTGTTTTTCAGACTGTACTCATGCCAGTTTTCGAGGCTCCACTCCGGAACAAAACATCTCTGAAAGCCACGAAGAATGTGATATTTGTGGAACAATCCGAGCAGTTGATCAAAGAAATGGTTGGAATGGCACAGTTGTTCGCTGATCTGTGGGTCACTGACAACTCGAATCCGATGGCTATGTTGAGAGTTCGTGCCTTTGCCCTTATCAGCTTCATTAGTTACCCGTTTCAGGAAACTAAAATAATGTCGAAAATGTTCGGAGAGCTGTGCAAAAACGTTCTCACGCAGCCAGGACTCGTTGAAAGATTGAAGGCGGAGAAGTTCGATTTGGCGATCACAGAACCTTTTGACACTTGTGCATACGGTTGGTTCAGTAGATCAGTTCTCAGAGCACGCATACCCTTTTCCAGCCCTCTTCGAAGCCATCAAAGTTCCCGCCCACGTGGCAATGCTCTCTTGCAGTCGTTTGGATCACGTCAGCGATGCTCTCGGTCAGCCGATAGCTGCCAGCTACGTTCCTGGAACTCAATCGACGATGGGAGACCGGATGACAATGTTCGAAAGACTGTGGAACTACGCTCAGTACCTCTCCAGCAGTTACTTCTTCTCTTACGTTGGAGATTACAACTATGAAATCGCCAAGAAGATAGTGCCCATCACGAGATCATGGAGAGAAGTTCTCCCGGAGGCATCGTTCCTCCTCGTGAACCTCATCCCGATCCTCGACTTCCCCGCGCCAACCTTCGACAAAATCGTTCCAATCGGTGGAATTTCTGTCAAAAACGACGATCGTTCACTGAAATTGGACGAGAAATGGTCCAAGATTCTGGATATTCGCAAGAAGAATGTGCTCATCTCCTTCGGATCAATTGCTAAATCCGCCGATATGCCCGCACACTTCAAAAATTCGCTGTTGGAGGTGTTCAAGGCGATGCCAGACACCACGTTCATCTGGAAGTACGAGAACGAGAAGGACCAGATTGTGGACCATCTGGACAATGTGTACTTGGGAGAGTGGCTGCCACAGAACGAACTGCTCGCTGATCCAAGGCTCACTTTGTTCTTGACTCACGGGGGTCTGGGATCTGCGACTGAGTTGGCTATGATGGGAAAACCAGCGGTGATGGTACCGTTGTTCGCCGATCAGGGGAGGAATGCCCACATGCTGAAAAGACACGGAGGCGCCGAAGTACTGAAAAAAGACGATTTGGCGAATGCGAAACTGGTGAAGGAGACACTGGAGGCGGTGATAAACGATGCGAGTTACCGGAAGAATGCGGAGAGATTGGCTGAGATGTTGAACAATCAGCCGACGAATCCCAAGGAGACACTCGTCAAATACGTCGAGTTCGCGGCGAGGTAAGAAAGGATCACTGTTTCTCATGAAGCCTATCATTGATAATCAATGGAAAAACCCCAGTATTGAGAGAATAGAATATCAAATTCATTTAGATTCGGAAAACTGCCCTCTCTGGACAACTACGGCCGTCATCAGTCGTACATCGAGTACTTCTTCCTCGACATCATTTCCATCGGAATCGCCTTCACTCTACTCGTCCTCTACGTCTCTTTCCGTCTTCTCAAGGCCATTTTCACAAAGATCTTCTGCTCGGGTTGCTCCAAAACCAAAAAGGAATGAACTTTCCAAACATTTAGGAAATCTTCACTTGTTTCATTGTTTATACATAACTCTCCTGCATTCCAGGTTAACAAAGTCTTTACGGTTTCTCATTATCTTATTGTTGAACTTTATTGGCTCATTATCCAGTGACTAATCGAAGATCTAATTATCAGTGATCAGTTTCCAGAGACCAACTGATCAAAATGTTCTCTTGAACTTCCACTCTTATCACCTTATCAATACCCCTAACTATACCCTTCTAGTCTACAAAACACGCTTTTTGCTACACAGAGTACGGTTCTATTCCATTTGAAACGGAGCCTTGGCTTCCCTATTAAAGATTGTCATGCTCACCGCATTACCTAGGCGAAATGAGATCGTTTCTTCTTTTGTTTCTCGTTGCCACGTCACTAGTGGATTCCTACAAGATACTGGTCTACACGAACCTCTTCGGTCACAGTCATGTCAAATTCCAAGGAGCCGTGTCGGATACTCTCACAGAGGCCGGACACAACTTGGTGAGTTAATGACGAGTTGTTGAGTCAATTGGGGGTGTTTTTCAGACTGTACTCATGCCAGTTTTCGAGGCTCCACTTCGCAACAAAACATCTCTGAAAGCCACGAAGAATGTGATATTTGTGGAGCAATCCGATCAGTTGATTCAAGAATTGGCTGGAATGGAGAGAGTGTTCGCAGGACTCTGGGTGAACGACAACTCGAGTCCTTTGGGTATCGTTCGAGTAAGTTGACCTTATCATTTGATAGAATTCACAGGAAAGCTTCAGGAAACCAAAGCAATGTCCCGAATGTTCGGAGAGCTGTGCAAAAACGTTCTCACGCAGCCAGGACTCATTGAAAGATTGAAGGCGGAGAAGTTCGATCTGGCGATCACAGAACCTTTTGATACTTGTGCATACGGTTGGTTCAGTAGATCAGTTCTCAGTGCACGCATTCCCTTTTCCAGCCCTCTTCGAAGCCATCAACATCCCAGCCCACGTGGCAGTCATCTCTTCCAATCGCCTCGATCATGTCGGCGATGTCATCGGACGACCGGCAGCTGCCAGCTACGTTCCAGGAACTCAATCGACGATGGGAGACCGGATGACAATGTTCGAAAGACTGTGGAACTACGCTCAGTACCTCTCCAGCTGTTACTTCTTCTCCTACATTGGAGACACTGATTTTGACATCGCCAGGCAGATAGTGCCCATCACCAGATCGTGGAAAGAAGTGCTCCCGGAGGCTTCCTTCATTTTCACCAACTCCATTCCTATCCTGGACTTTCCATCTCCGACATTTGACAAAATCGTCCCAATTGGAGGTGTCACAGTGAAAACCGACGGAAAGTCGTTGACATTGAGTGAGAAGTGGTCGAGAGTGCTAGATGTTCGCAGGAAGAATGTGCTCATTTCATTCGGGACGCTGGCCAGATCAGTGGATATGCCGCAGGAGTTCAAGAATTCGCTGTTGGAGGTGTTCAAGGCGATGCCAGACACCACGTTCATCTGGAAGTACGAGAACGAGAAGGACCCGATTGTGGACCATCTGGACAATGTGTACTTGGGAGAGTGGCTGCCACAGAACGAACTGCTCGCTGATCCAAGACTCACTTTGTTCCTGACCCATGGAGGATTGGCGTCAATTGGTGAGCTGGCGATGATGGCGAAACCCGCGGTTCTAGTCCCCATTTTCGCCGATCAGGGGAGGAATGCCCAAATGCTCAAGAGACACGGAGGCGCCGAAGTACTGCGAAAAGGCGACCTTGCGAATGCGAGACTGGTGAAGGAGACACTGGAGGCGGTGATAAACGATGCGAGTTACCGGAAGAATGCGGAGAGATTGGCTGAGATGTTGAACAATCAGCCGACGAATCCCAAGGAGACACTCGTCAAATACGTCGAGTTCGTGGCGAGGTGAGTGGGGGAAAGGGTTAGTGTTCCTATTACAACTGATATCTGATAAGCAACTGGAACATCCAATTGGTTTAGATTCGGAAAACTGCCCTCTCTGGACAACTACGGCCGTCATCAGTCGTACATCGAGTACTTCTTCCTCGACATCATTTCCATCGGAATCGCCATCACTCTACTCGTTCTCTACGTCTCTTTCCGTATTCTCAAGGCCATTTTCACAAAGATCTTTTGCTCAGGATGCTCCAAGAGCAAGAGCAAGAAGGAATGAACTGTAAATTAGAATTACACTAGAACTCGTACAAACTTGCCTGTTTTGACTTGAATTTGTTTCATTTTCAAGTGAATGAAATCGAGAAACTTTCAGAGACCGTATCAAAACTGGACTACTCTATTCAAATTTCAAACGTTTGATCCTGGGAAAACTTAACTTTAAGAGGAACGGTGAGAAAAAAAAGTTGTACTTTAAGAAGTTAGAAACCTACGACGATTCCGTAATGAAATTACTATTCTAGTGGTCTCAAGATTTTGTATGAATAGTGATTGAAACAGGGAATTATGTCGAAGATGAATGATTGAATCGAAAGTTGAATCAGAAAAAAGTGGGTATCTTGGGCACAAACTCTAAATGATATCAGTTGGAAAAAAGTTTCCACTTCGCACGGTCTGCTCTCCTTCTCAGCCTACAAACAACGATTCTTCTCTCAAACAACGAAGACTTTTCGAGTGATAACACATTGATAAGGCAACGAACTACATTGTGCGGATTGGGTTGGATGATGCTCCGAAAGCTGTGAAGACCTGAAGATCCGAAAGAAGCAAGCGTTCCGTGGGGGCGATGAATGCCGTACTCTGGATACTGTGGTTTTCCAGATGGTCCTTCGGTCTGCTCCTTATCAGTTATCACCCCGTTCACAGGTGTTTCGCAATCAGTCATTCGCCAAAAGTTGTGATCCGAAGCATGATGCAAACTTTTCGATCTCCCTCCAGTCCAAACATTTGCCTCTCTGCGTCTCACCTCTCTCGCCTCTTTCCGTTTTTCTCCTCCAAACCCTACACTATTTCCATCACAACTCGGACACGGTCTCCTCCCCTCCTCTCCCTTGTCACTTCCAATTTGTGTCCATATTAACTTTGGCCATTGACCTACACCACAGATGACTCCACCCCCCTCTTCATAAGAGTTTCAAAATGAAACCACTAGAGTGAAGACTATAAATAGTGCGAGACGAGAATCGAGCCGATGTGCCACCCCGTTATCAGTTTCAGCCAAACATGAAGGTGCTAGGTATTCTTCTTCTATTGATTGGCGCTTCTATTCCCCTCGACGCCTACAAGATCCTCGTCTACTCGAACCTCTTCGGTCACAGCCACGTGAAGTTCGTCGGAGCCGCGGCTGACACGCTGACAGACGCCGGACACAATGTGGTGAGTAGCACTGTCTCCAATGGTCCGTACTGTTGGGGGCTTCCAGACAGTCCTCATGCCCGTCTTCGATCCTCAACTCCGCACCAGAACCTCTCTGAAATCCACCAAAAACACCATCTTTGTCGATCAAGCCGACAACGTTTCGGGTCTCATGGAGCAGATGAAGGCGTTCCTCGCCAACTTGTGGACCGCCGACAACGGAAATCCGCTTCTTATGCTCTCGGTGAGTTCTTCTTTTCGAATTTAGCCTCTTTATGATGTATTTTAGAAAGCGGATGACATGGCAAAGGTGTTCAGTGAGCAGTGCAAGAGGGTGCTCTCGGAGCCCGGGCTCTTGGAGAAGTTGAAGGCGGAGAACTACGATTTGGCCATCACGGAGCCGTTCGATATGTGTGCTTATGGTGGGTTACTGTTTCGGAGTGGATCCTTTTACAGTAGAGTATGTGTGTTCGGATAATTTGTACCATTGCTATTTGTCCAGCTCTCTTCGAAGCCATCAACATCCGCGCCCACGTGGCAGTGCTCTCTTGCAGTCGTTTGGATCACGTGAGTGATGCAATCGGACAACCGGTGGCCGCCAGTTACGTTCCTGGAACACAATCGACGATGGGAGATCGGATGACAATGGGGCAGAGATTCGGAAACTACATGCAGTACTTCTTCGGAAGCTACTTCTTCTCGTCGGTCGGAGACAAAGAACACGCAGCCGCCAAGGAGATTGTGTCGATTAAGAGGTCGTGGAGGGTGAGTTTTGTGTAGTTCCCAACTTCTGGAGACTAGAGATACAGAGCCATTCTCCATCTTGGGAAATTCTCGAAACAGTGACTCATATTGTTTCAGGAGACAGTCCCAGAGGCCTCATTCATCTTGACCAACCAGATCCCTCTTATGGACTTCCCAGGACCCACTTTCGATAAGATAGTTCCAATCGGAGGATTATCAGTGAAGACTGATAAAAAGTCTCTGAAATTGGAGGAAAAGTGGTCGAAAGTGCTGGGCCTGCGCAAGAACAACGTGTTCATTTCGTTCGGTTCGAATGCAAAGTCAGTGGATATGCCGCAGGAGTTCAAGAATTCGCTGTTGGAGGTGTTCAAGGCGATGCCAGACACCACGTTCATCTGGAAGTACGAGAACGAGAAGGACCCGATTGTGGACCATCTGGACAATGTGTACTTGGGAGAGTGGCTGCCACAGAACGAACTGCTCGCTGATAAGAGGCTCTCGGTTTTTGTGACTCATGGAGGTCTGGGATCTGTGACCGAGTTGGCTATGATGGGAAAACCAGCGGTGATGGTGAGGAACGCACAAATACTGGAATCATCGTATTCCTCTTTCAGATCCCACTATTCGCCGATCAAGGAAGAAACGGACACATGCTCAAGAGACACGGTGGAGCTCTGGTGCTCGATAAGAACGACCTGGCGAATGCGAAACTGGTGAAGGAGACACTGGAGGCGGTGATAAACGATGCGAGTTACCGGAAGAATGCGGAGAGATTGGCTGAGATGTTGAACAATCAGCCGACGAATCCCAAGGAGACACTCGTCAAATACGTCGAGTTCGCGGCGAGGTGAGTGGGGGAAAGGGTTAGTGTTCCTATCACAACTGATATCTGATAAGCAACTGGAACATCCAATTGGTTTAGATTCGGAAAACTGCCCTCTCTGGACAACTACGGCCGTCATCAGTCGTACATCGAGTACTTCTTCCTCGACATCATTTCCATCGGAATCGCCATCACTCTACTCGTTCTCTACGTCTCTTTCCGTCTTCTCAAGGCCATTTTTACAAAGGTCTTCTGCTCGGGTTGCTCCAAGAACAAGAGCAAGAAGGAATGAATTCTCAGGGTGTCATTGTACATAAGCACACATGATCGTCGACTCTTTCAAAACAAACACTCATCAGTTTTCTACGGTTTCTCGATTCTGATTTCTTGAAATAAACGTTTCATTTTGACTTGGACTTGGATGTAGTTAAGTATATGACAATCCGATTGAGAAAGATACCAAATGGATTGCCAAAGTCAGAGTGAAGAATCGTCTTAAAATCAGCTTAACTCGACAAAAGATCTACAAGTACTTCGAACTCAGAAACTAACCATTGTCTCCACTCACAAATCACAAAAAACACGATCAGAAACTCTAATATCAGTGATTGTTCAACTGTACTTTTCCCCTCTCACACTGTTTTCTCTCTGCCTCATCCCCCTCCCCGTCACTTTTCATTTGTCTCTTTCCCCACTGGCTTTGGCTTCGGATCTACTCGAAAAGAATTCTGTTCTCTGAGAACAAATAAGCTCTCTCCGGTTTCAGGTGATCATGAAAGCGCGAATTTATTTTCTTCCTCTCCTGATCGCACTCACACAATCAACTTACTCTTATAAAATCCTGGTCTATTCGGATTTATTCGGTCACAGTCATGTCAAGACGTTGGCAGCGGTGGCTGACACACTCACGGATGCTGGACATAATGTGGTGGGTGATCTAGCCAATTCGAAAATCGGATCAAACAATCGGATTGTGAGTCGTTTTCTAGTTATTATTATTATTATTTTATTACGTCTAGTTGTGCTTCTTCTGAAACAGAAGTTGTTCAGAGCTTTCCAAGGTGTGATCTTCTGTTTGAAAGTGTGCACATAATACAAAATACGAAGAATATTGAGGTTCGAGTACCACTTTAAGTAGTTTACTGCACGGTAACCTGCGATTGAAATATCCTGAAAGCGTGCCAACTGGGTCAGTGAAGGCGCGATTCTCGTGTTTCTCTGCGTCTCTCGTCGCGCCACACTCTTTCGTAATCTTGCCAACAGGCCGAATTCTCGGAAAACACGGTTACTCCGGTGGCGGGAAATTTCAAAATACATCTCTCCTTGAAAAATGGATCATTTTGGTGGCCTATAGTGTCAAAATGTTTCAAATGTTCCTCTTCATCAATTTCGGATTCGAAAACTCCGAAAACAGCAGTATTCTCGTTTTTGCCTGGTTTTGCAGAAACCGCGCTCCATTGATAGAACGGGTGCCATGTACTTGGAGACTGAGTCCTTCGAACAGAGCATCCTTGCATCCGCACCATAAATGTCCACTTCCAGACAGTCCTCATGCCCGTCTTCAACCCCCAACTCCGGAATCAAACCTCTCTGAAATCCACCAAAACCACCATTTTCATAGAACAATCTCCCACGGTCACAGTTCTCATGGAGACAATCAAAGAGTTTCTGGCCAATTTGTGGACCGCCGACAGTGTGAATCCGTTGCTCATGCTCACTGTGAGAAGGATTCCAGGACAGAATGACCCATTGTTTCTCTGTTATTTAGCAAGCGACTGACATGGCAAAGGTGTTCAGTGAGCAGTGCAAGAGGGTGCTCTCGGAGCCCGGGCTCTTGGAGAAGTTGAAGGCGGAGAACTACGATTTGGCCATCACGGAGCCGTTCGATATGTGTGCTTATGGTGGGTTACTGTTTCGAAGTGTATCCTTCACAGAAGAGTATGGGTGTTCGGATAATTTGTACCATTGTTAATTGTCCAGCTCTCTTCGAAGCCATCAACATCCGCGCCCACGTGGCAGTGCTCTCTTGCAGTCGTTTGGACCATGTGAGCCATGTAATTGGTCAGCCAATCGCCCCCAGTTACGTTCCGGGAGCGCAGACATTCGCAGGGGAGCAGATGAGCATGGCACAGAGACTCGACAACTACCTGCAGTTCTTCTTCGGAAGCTGCTTCTTTTCTTATCTCGCCGACACGACATTCGAAACGGTGAAAGGGATGGTGCCAGACATCCGAGATTGGAGGGAAGTCGTCGCAGAAGCTTCATTCATTCTCCCCAATCAGATCACTCTCCTTGATTTCCCAGGACCCACTTTCGATAAGATAGTTCCAATCGGAGGATTATCAGTGAAGACTGATAAAAAGTCTCTGAAATTGGAGGAAAAGTGGTCGAAAGTGCTGGGTCTCCGGAAGAACAACGTGTTCATTTCGTTCGGTTCGAATGCAAAGTCAGTGGATATGCCGCAGGAGTTCAAGAATTCGCTGTTGGAGGTGTTCAAGGCGATGCCAGACACCACGTTCATCTGGAAGTACGAGAACGAGAAGGACACGATTGTGGACCATCTGGACAATGTGTACTTGGGAGAGTGGCTGCCACAGAACGAACTGCTCGCTGATAAGAGGATTTCGGTTTTTGTGACTCATGGAGGAATCGGGTCTATAACTGAGGTGGCAGTGATGGGAAAGCCAGCGGTTACAGTAAGAATTACTTACATGTTGCTTATTTCACAGTTTGGTTACAGGTCCCACTATTTGCTGATCAGGGGAGGAATGCCCACATGCTGAAAAGACACGGAGGCGCCGAAGTACTGCAAAAAGACGATTTGGCGAATGCGAAACTGGTGAAGGAGACACTGGAGGCGGTGATAAACGATGCGAGTTACCGGAAGAATGCGGAGAGATTGGCTGAGATGTTGAACAATCAGCCGACGAATCCCAAGGAGACACTCGTCAAATACGTCGAGTTCGCGGCGAGGTGAGTGGGGGAAAGGGTCAGTGTTCCTAACACAACTGATATCTGATAAGCAACTGGAACATCCAATTGGTTTAGATTCGGAAAACTGCCCTCTCTGGACAACTACGGCCGTCATCAGTCGTACATCGAGTACTTCTTCCTCGACATCATTTCCATCGGAATCGCCTTCACTCTACTCGTTCTCTACGTCTCTTTCCGTCTTCTCAAGGCCATTTTCACGAGGATCTTCTGCTCGGGTTGCTCCAAGAGCAAGAGCAAGAAGGAATGAGTATTTTTTATATATGGCTGTATTTTATACACGATTTCGTACATTTTTCAAAATACACTCAAAAATGAGACAAACTGTTCTTTGTTCCTCCTTATCCCTTCCTCTCAATGTCCTCTTCCATCCAACAGATTCGCCGGCAGCGCCTTATCGATTTGCTGCGGATACTGGAGCTTCATGTTCTTCATGAATTCCATGAACTGCTCTTTGGTTTTCGTGAGCCGCGGGTTCAAATTCTTCTCCTCCCAAACCTAAAAGATAGTTTAAAGGAATGGAAAGAAGATAACGAAAGTTACCGTGGTCTGTAAGACACCGTCGTAGTTGTGTCCGACGTAAATGACATAGTCTTCCGGAAGACTCAAGATCTTGTTGTGCACCGAGTCGTAGAGCTTCGAGGAACTGCCTGGAAAAAAGCGAGTGTTCAGAACAATTGGGATTTCGTCATTGCTCAATTAAATCTTACTCGAACTACAATTGGAACTTGAAAATATTTGAGAATCAAAAAATTTCTGTTTCAAAATGTTTCCATCTAACCTTGTCTATCAGGCTTTTTCGTTTACGCAAGCAAAAATTCAGCACTTACCCTGTTGAAAATCGGTCCTTCCGCAGGCTCTGATGAGCAGCGCGTCTCCAGTGAACACACTTTTCAGCGAGTGCTCCACGAAAGACACGCATCCGTTCGTATGTCCCGGCGTCTCCCTCACTTCCAGTTTCAGTCCTCCGATCTCGATCACCTCTCCATCTGACACGTACCTGTCGGCTTCTCCTCCCGACTGTGATCCCAACACTGACTTCATAGTTGGGAAGGCCTGAAAGTGTCTGATGTGAGACAAAGAGAAGAGAAACATGCTCACCGTCTTCAAACTGTGCGTCCCTGTGATGTGATCAGCGTGAACATGGGTGTTCAGTCCGTAGACGAGGTCGAGTTTCAGATCGCGCAGCAGCTGCACATCACGGGCGGCCGTGTCGACGACCGGATCAATGATCACCGCTTTTCCCGTTTTGTGACATCCCAGAATGTAGGTGTAAGTGTTCGATTTGTACTCGACCAACTGAAATATTAAGTAACCTGTTTTTTGTTCATTCTGTCTATTGGACAATTTTTAAAACAGGGAAAAATGTTAAATTTGAGAAATAGAAAGTGTTTTTAGTGACCACGTTAGTATAATTGCTGAAGCAGTAACGTTTTCAGGAATTTTACTACAAACGCGCACTCTGACGTAAATCGCCGCCACTTTTTCGAAGCCTATTGCAAACGCGCTCTATTGAACAGGGCGCCAAAAGCGATTTGAAAATTATTTTCTATTTTTCAAACACTCTTATGTTTTAACTCATTTCTTCGCGCACAATTTTTGTTGTTTTTCAGCCGACTAAGAATATTTTTGATTAAAAAAATTTATAAATAAATTTCAGAAGAAAAGAACAGAAAAATATGTCAATATCATTAATCGCTGAGCACAAATTCTTCGTCGCTCGTGTCAGACATTAAAAAGTTGTCTGGGTAGTTTTCGAAAGATGATTGCGCGTCACATCTGCAAATTTTTTGACCTCGTGCACATGCTGAATGAGCAGGATTTTTGCAGAGCACACAGCGTTTCCAATCTGTTATTAGTGCGTCAGGCTCAGACGGATCCATGTCTTGTGGCAGTATTGGATCTTCCTGTACAAAAAAAAATACATTTTTTTGTGACGGTTATTTATTTTCTTACTTCACCACAGATGGAACATCTCGAGATCTTTTTTTTTGAAGTGAGTGGAAAAGCGGTGCGCTCACCAGACTGCACACGTTTCGTGCGTTTCTAAAAAATTATAACTGTCATATTCAGTCTCAATAGTTTTACTTTAAGCTTCTTCATATGCATTTGCTCTCTTGCGCTCTTGTCCTTTGATTCGTTTCTGAGCGGTAGGGTTGATAGTTGTTGTTGTTGTGGGAGAAAAGACTCCATGATTTTCATGAGTTTCTCCATATCCTCCGCCACCCCCTTGTCGCCCATTTTCACTTTCTTTCTGAATTGATCGTGCACCATGTCAGCCATCTTAAATATTCTATATTCAGCAGAACAAATCGTCCTTTACGTTTCGCATTTTGTCCAAGAGCTTCACATTTCTATCTTTTTCTAGATCACACACTGGCATCTCATCTAGTTCATCACAAGTGACCGCCGATGATGGAACGCAGACAACTTGGAACGGGGCCATTTCATCAGGCGAGTCTAACTTTGCGTCGTTGTTGACAGTTTGCTCAATGCGCTGATTGGCAGCTAAAAGTCGTTTTTGTCTTGAGTTAGCAATCAGAAAGCTCACAGATGTGCCGTAGAACCATATGAATATGCTTACAGGCGATGCCCGAGAGTTGGAACAGGCAATCACATTGGAAGCGGTAGGAGCAGGCATTGCAGTGTACACAGTGAGTATTTTCCTGCATTAAAAAAAATAAAAGATGTTCTGTCTAAACACCAACAATCTTGTCACATAAGCAGTTGAGATAGTCGGTGACTTCGTAGTGCCTTCCTTGCGCTTTTCCGAAATCGCTTGTGCGCGTAACAAAGTATACGC
This sequence comes from Caenorhabditis macrosperma, assembly GCA_963932285.1. Lineage (NCBI taxonomy): Eukaryota > Metazoa > Nematoda > Chromadorea > Rhabditida > Rhabditidae > Caenorhabditis > Caenorhabditis macrosperma. The sequence continues at coordinate 5,137,181 of OZ010620.1, forward strand.
CATTATCTTCCGAATATTCCAAAGTGTAGTCTGAAAGGGCGTCTCGCGCCTCTAAACATTTCTGCCTGTTATCTCCCTTTCTCGGACATCGTTTTGCCAATGATCGTGCAATCTGAAATTGTAAATCGAAACCGCGCAAATCTTGTATCTAAACCAGTGTTTTTTTCTTCTCTTCTACATGTTCACAGGCCTCGTAGAGGTACTCGATGAAACGATCGACTCGAATATGTTTTTTCGCTCCCATGATTTGATCCTAAGAAAGTGGCACCACTATTGTTTGGCATGGGAAAAACTAACTTTCAAAATCGAGTGCCACGCTTCTGCGTACATAGATGTTTGACAGACGATGTTTCCGCGGGCCGAAGTGGACCACTCGTCCATGCGATCTGAGTGAAGAGCATGAAATACAAACTCTTGTTGTAGATTCGAGTACCGAAATAGTACTTGTTGAAGTACTCAGTGAACCGTTTCGAACCTTCAGAACCTTCGTCGTCCAGTGCATTTAACAGTGACAAAATTCTGTGCAAAACCTTCTCCTTTTTGGGCTCTTTCATGATAGCATTTAGCGAGCTAAGGGTCGAATTTAGAGTTTTATCGTTCTAAAACATATTCTGTGAAAGTGTCTGTCGATATATACTCATAACATCTACCTTCAGAAGGAGTTTTGCATTCTTTTTCCAGGCTCTAAACACGTGCCATCTGCACAAAACTTTTTGAGCAGAAACGTTCGGGAAAATCAAACGGAACCCGTTGTAAAAACAAGCAGCCTCATCTGTCATCACATATGAAGGTGCAAATTCCGGAAAGAGATCCTTGACGACTTGAAAAAACAGTCCAACTTCTGTTGAAGTTGTCGACGAAGAAAGTAGAAATCCTAAATTATTTGTAGCTGATAACAATTTTTAGTTTTTATCTGCTACCCGCGGGGACACCTCGCTCATAGTTGTCGACAACTAGCATTGTGCTGAGCTTCAGGTGATAGGACGTGACGTTGTGAGTGTCATCCAGCACAATGCATTTGTGACTATGCTTCCGAATGCTTTCTAACTGCGATGGTGTGATGATTACTGAGAAAATGGCCCGTATTAGACAGTCAATTAAGAAAATATACCAAGAACCATTCCTGCGCCTAATTCATCGGGCGGGGTGTACATTCGAAACCCATCGGTATAACATTTCAGCTCGATGCGTTTTTCTAGCGATACAAGGTCATTTCGGTCTAAAAACCCTTCTGTGAGCCCGTATCGGTTTTTGATGTTTCTGAAATTATCCCATAATTATGTTCTATTTTCAGAGAGACCTGAGATCATCGGACGTCAGCCAATGAAGTCTAGAGTGCTGCTCGTGAGATCGACGGAGCGATGCGATGATCTTTTCAGAAGAAAGGCCAAGTTTTACCAGGTCCGCAATCTCTTTGATTTGTTTTGCCGTGAATTTCAATTCGGCGCTATGAACAACATGGCCGCAATGACAGAAAAATGCGGTTACTTGAAAAATTCCTGCTTTCTCGACAGTCTGAAACAATCATTAAGAGCATATACGTAATCATTGACTCGCTTTCATATATGCCGGACATACAGATGACCCTGTAGTTTTTTTGGTATTATGGCCTTGGCGTTTACGACCAGGAAGGTCAGCCGCAGTAGGATTGTACGTTCCCTCGTAAATACATTGGTAGTATGTGATTTTTCGGTTTCCGTCAGAACGGGTCGATTGAATTTTAAAAGAAGTTATAGTATCTTCAAGGACTTTGTCTTTCCAGTTCTTAATAATTATTTTATAGATGGTCCCGCGGAAGCAGCTCTCCGAGTACCTCAAAATCTTCTGCCGATGTGAACTGTAGATCGTGAAGGCCCTCTCCGCTATGTTCCTTTGAATAGTGCGACGCAAGCCAGTACCGAGAGGAAAACGACATATATTCATGCTCTGTATCACGATCGACACAGGTCTTGTGAGGGCATCTGAGACTTTTGTTATGAACATCCTTCTGGTCGGGAATAGCACTAGTAACTGTGACAGTTTCGTGACTTCCTGTACAAACTTTAAACTTCTGAAAACTTATTTTCTCGGATTAGGATAACTGTTCAGAAACACTGTAACCTTCTTTTCCGGTGACCGGGCTTTAGAACTTCCTGTTTCAGTCTCCGTAGTTGTTTCTTTAACAGGCTCAATTATTGTAATTTCAGCTGGATCCAGTGGTTTGGCAACTTCTTTGTGAACATTTCTATAATGATTATTCAGCGATCCGCGATTCGTGTACAAGCTCCCGCAAGTTACACATTCCAAAAGATCTGTACCACGTGCGGCTGCTTTAGTAGCTTTCAGTCTGTTTCTGAATTTCTTGATTGTGTCGTCTCCGCATTTGTGGGCATTCCGCAGGTGTTTTTGGACAGAATCCGGCACGTTCTGGTATGAGCAGCTTTCGAAGAAACACTTGACAGTCGCTTTGGAGAGGCTCATCGCAGATTTCGAAAAACCGAAAGAGCCTAAATTTTTCCTTTTATACTGTCACCCGTGTGAAAGCAGAACATTCCCACGCTTCCTGGTTCCCATGGCAGCCAAAGTTGTCTCCACCTCTTCTCCCCATACACTATCTCGCTTGATGACTGAGTACTCAACGTTTAAGCATTACGCTACCACCATAGGATATTCCACCGTAACTTGTTTCTGCGAAATTCTTCCCTTTCCTTTTATTTTTCAATGATTTTTCTTTTTTTTCAGGCTTCTCATAATTGTCGACTACTATTTGACCTCTTCACCTCTTCTTTCTGAGGCGTCTCAAACTCTTTTCCAACAGGTATTTTCTATTTCCAGGTTCTTTTTCAGGAATTTATGAGATTTTATCAATTTCTTATTATTCTCACTGGATGTGTTCATTATTATTTGTTTCTCGACGTGAACGTGAGTTTTTTTTTTCAAAAACCTGAAGTACTCGCTGCTGTGCCCTTTTTGTGAAAATCTCGACTGAACTGCCAGATGTACTTTCCGTGTTTGATATTCAACACTTGTTATCAAACCGCTGAGTCTATTTGATGGTTCACGACAGTTCCAAAAAACCGCGAACGGCTCATGCCTTCCTTTTCTAAATTATCCTCCTCATGCGTACATCCTCGAAACATTATTGCAGCGTTTCCAGGTCAGGCTTTCTTTTCGCAGTTCACAAATTTACAATGGACATTTAACGTCTCGGAATTACTATCTTTGCGTTTTTTTCTGCATGTGTATATGTTTTTTTTAGTAAAAATGCCATTTTTTTTCAGGTATTACACAATTTCTATTTAAAATTCTCATTTCGAAATGATTTTTTTCTTTTATTTCAATTTTCCTTTTTTTTTTAATAAAAAATTTAATTTTTTGAATTTCCGCCATTTTCTTGTTCAATAGAGCGCGTTTGCAATCGGCTTCGAAAAAGTGTCGGCGATTTACGTCAGAGTCAAACGCGCTTCTTGAAACAGAAAACGTGATTCTTTTTGAAACCGTTCAACTCTCTCTAACTGACCTGTCTGAAAACGGGCGTGTTGAAGAACGGAGCCCTCATTTCTCTCTGCTCTTTTCTTCCAAACAGACACAAAAATCGACAAGCAAGTGAGCGAAATCAACAGAATACAGGTCCATTGGCCTCTTATAAACCCAGTTCTTTCACTATTTCTCCGTCTGCGTCTCGGTGTCTCTCGTCGAGACGAAAACGACTAGAATCACGTTTTGGCGGGTGGTCTCGAACATGAGAGAAACAGTGGGCAGAGAGTGTAAACAGATCGGAAGATCAGCCAGAGAAAGGGAGAAATGAGTGTGGGAAGAGTCAGGTAGAGCGATCAAAATGTTTATCAGTGAGGGGAAATGAGGAGATACGTCTGAGGACGACGTGCATGTCTAGATTAAAAAAAGAGTGCACAATTGCAAACGAAACTCAGAAAAGTCAGGTTTGCACGCTTCTCTGGCACTTTTCTTTTTGAAAAGTTAGTTTTTGATTGAGAGCATTTTTTGAATTTTCCGCTCCAAATAACTAAACCTGACCAGAAATATTCGGATTTTCAAAACCGAAAATCGTGCACGGATTTCGGTTCAAATTTTTTTTGTTAAATTTTGTAAATGTAGATTCAACGATTTTCAACTTTTGACTTGTTGTGAGTTGAATTTTTTTGAAACGAGTTCCGTGAACTCGCGTTTTTTTCCGAAATTAAAATAGAAGCTACAACGAGCTGAAGATTTTTTAAAAAACTTCTGCGAAAAGCTTATTTTTTCCAAAGCTCCCAGTACTCTGGTTGCTAAATAACTGAAATTTTAATCTTTTTCAGCTCAAAAATTGAGGCTCCATTCTTGGTGCTACTTCTGATTTTTCTTTCGAATTGCTCTCCGAAAATTCAAAATAATTTTAACGATCGCGGCTGTTGTCAATTTCGAAGAATGCGTTTCGCAACGAAAATGCGTATAGCTCATCAAGTCGTCGTAAGTCAAATACTCTACTTTTCAGGAGATCTCGAAACTTCAACTCTCACTCCGCTTCCCATTTCTTCGCTTTCATATATTTTTGTTTCTCTGGTCTCTTCTTCCTCCCAGACAACATTACGACTTGTGACTGAATCTCCGAAGCGAAACGACGTCTTCTGACTCTCCGTCGTCGCGTTTCCCGGAGCAACCGTCCGTCTTGCTCACAGCATGCTCTCTCTTCTTATGATTTCCCTTGTGACACACACACACACACACATTTGTTTTCCGATCATTCTGTTTTTCGTATTTTCTAGCCAAAACCCGCCAATTAGTGGTCAGAAGCGCCGCGTGCGTGTCCAAAAAGTGCTTATTATACTGCCAAGGGAGACACGAGAGAGTGTGTCGATGGGAGAGACGCAGACATCGGGTGTCTTGTTTTCAGGCTTCAGAGCCACGAGGTACAGCTGGATTACAACCAGTGCTTGAAACAAAGATACAATTGTTAACATTGTGGTTTATTATCACAAAAGACATCCAATTCCATTCAATCCATCAATTCAAAAAGTAAAGAAAATTTAAAAATGGGGGAAATTTAAAGTTATTTGGGTCCGATCAGCCTCATTCCTCTAGATATATAATTGAAATTCATTCTTTTTTTTGGGTTTTTACGGGGGAAATAATTGTTTTCGGTTGGAGTCCACATGCGGGTCCCTCCATCAGTCGCTCTTCTCCGGCTCCTCCTCGGTGCACTCGGTTGGCGCCGGTCCGACCGGAGTGTCGTCGTAGTCGAGATCCGGACGTCCCTGATGGGTGTGCTCGATTGGCTGAAAATTGGATTGGTTATTATTCTGGAATTGCTTCCGGGGGGCCTCACCTTCTCCGGAATCGGCACGCTGTCCTCGTCGTACTTGGAGTAGTCGACCTCCACATCGGGAACCTCCTTGTCCTCGTTGTCGCTCATTTTCGTCGAAGAGAAGGAAGAAGGCTGCTCGCGAGCTCGAAACTGCGCGAAATGAGCTCGCCGTCGGATCGGAAGCCGCTCGTTGACTATCGCTCCACCCATTTTTCCATGGAAACGTGCTCTAAACAAAGCGCGTCTCCCCGGGCAACAAAATATCGCACATGACCGGGCAGGTGGCGTGGCGTTTCGTCGAAAAGCGAAATTTATAAATATGTATAGAAAAAATGAGTCATTTGATAAAATGGGCTGATGAAAACATAGGTTAGAAACAAGAAAAGCGCGAAGAAGAGCAATTTGTTGAAAAAAGGGGGACGAATTGGAGGCGAATAACAAACACAACCTAAATGGGCATAGAACATTTCTTTTGAAAAACTTTTGTAAGAGCAACAACCCGGACTCTAGAATAAAAGAAGGATAGAAATTTGGAAAAGGCAAATTTGTAAAAAATAGAAATGTCAACTCATGAATAGAATTGGAAGAAAGATGGAAGGAACGGAAAGAGCCTAAAATGAATGGGAAGAGCACGGGAGGAGAAACCGAAAATAACTTTTTTTGGAATTTTGGGTTAAAAAACTTCAAACAAATAGTAACAGAACAAATTGACTCCGATGTGTTTAGCAGGGGTCAATAGTGCCCAGCCCACAGATCTCCGTATTTGAAGTCGGCGAATGGACGGTCTCCGTAGCCTTCTGGGATGACGCGCCGCATGTTGATGCGGTGGAAGAACTCCAGCCGATGGAAGTCTGGCTCCTGGAAAAAAACAATGTTCAATTAGAAATAAAAATTTGGAAAATGATACATTACGATGTTGGCTGAGGTAATAAACATTATAAGAGTTACCCTGTTGTGGGACTACGTTTCACGTTTTTTACCCTGCCCTAAGACAGGGTTCCAAAAATTGTGCATCGGGTCTTAAGTAAGGCCCTGGTACGTGTATATATGGCATAACTTGACGAGGTGACCGCGGGGAGTAGGCTAGCGCAGTGTCCCGACACCTCGCGGGTTCCGCCACTCGCCGCAGAATGTGAGGGTGGGCGGGGCCAGCCGCCAAGGGGAGAGACGTCAGACGACGAGAGAAATGATTTTGGACAGTCTCTGATGGTGTACGTTGTACAACTTCACGAGAGCATATTACTGAGGAGATTCTCAGTAGTCGAAGACGAGAAATGCAGTGTTTGGGTGCATAAACTGTCTATCCTTACCTAAAAACTGTAGGCTAAGCACCCCGACGCTCTTCCAAAAACGCCGAAGAGATAGACATCAGAGGTGTTCGCGAAGAACTCCAGCTTTCAAAACTGGGAAACCGAGGGCCTAAAACTCTTACCACACCAAGCTGAAATGATGCACAAAGTTCTTTAAAAAAAGCAAAGGAAACAGCCCAAGTTCCCGGCACAAAAGCTGGACAACCGAAACGTTGATGTGTTATCCGAGATGGAAGATAAGACCGTGAGGGAGACCGCCACTGAGATGGATACTCATTCGCGAAAACACCTTCGGTGACACCATCACCCACTGGACCACTAAAGCGAGGAGAACAGGGAAAAGGGGAAGCCTGTTTTTTTCAAGTCAAAAACTATGAGAATCATTTTTCGATTACAATTTGAGTTTCCCTGTTGTGGGACTATATTTCACGTGTTTTTACCCTGCCCGAAGACAGGGTTCCAAAAATTGTGCATCGGGTCTTAAGTAAGGCCCTGGTACGTGTATATGGCATGACTTGACGATGTCGCCGCGGGGAGTAGGCTAGCGCAGTGTCCCGACACCTCGCGGGTTCCGCCACTCGCCGCAGAATGCGAGGGTGGGCGGGGCCAGCCGCGGAGGGGAAGAGACGTCAGACGACGAGAGAAATGATTTTGGACAGCGCTGTCTCCATACTTCCATTTTTATGGAAACCGATCAAACGAATTATAAAGTGAACATTTTAAAAAACATCAACTATTTTTGATGCCAGGAAATGATTTTACTTCATTTTCAGTTACTACTTTTTTTCAACCCTGTTTTATTTGAATTTTGTCAAAATTTTTGTGATAGTGATTTTCAAGACAGCAGATTTTGAAGTAAACTCGAATAAAAAACACTTTTCAAATATATTTTTTATAATATCGAATATTTTTTCTTCATGAAATTCTACGAACTCGACAGATGACTTTTTCGAATTCCGGTCGTTATGCTCAAGTATTAGGGAAAAAAAGTTTAAATCTCTTCACACTTTTCCATAGCCTCACATTTTTGCATAAAGGATTTGCAGAGTGCCATAAACTTCTAAAAACTGTATTTGTTGCAATAACAGTTATTCCTTTGTGTGATAGCGCTATGCTAGCCGGAATTATATTTTTTTGCCCTGACCTCAATCAGGGCTCCAAAAATTGTACTTGGGGTCTTCAGCAAGGCCCGGAAAGTTTTTAGTGAAACGATGAGCTCTCGTTCGGGGAAAGGTAGTCAGAGCAGTGTACCGACGTCTCGCGGGTTCCGCCCGCTTACACTGCCAGCGTGTGCGTAGGGCGGAGCTCGACCATTGTGAGTAGTGAGAAGAGGGGAGAGAGGATGAGAGGAAATGTGTGGGCACACCTGGCTGGGAAGAGTCAGAGGAAAAAATGCGAAAATTCGTAAGGGTAGATTTACGGGGGATAACCATGTTTTTTCAAGGCGCATTTCAGTAGAGAAGAGAAAATTGGGTAAATTGCAGTGTAAAAAAACACCGATTTTTAGGTGTTTTTTTTTCTTCAATTTTAATGTTGTGCACTTCAAAAAATACATTATTCACGTAAAAAATGTACTTTTCTCAGCTTTTTTTTCTTCTAAAGTACTCCCAATTCGATCAAAATTTCCGATTTCGTAAAGCAAAATTCAAAAAATTTTAAAACTACGTTTTTGTAATGGTAGGATAACACTTATACAGCCAGGTGTGTGTGTGGGTGATGATCGACAGCGCACATCAGCACTCAATTTGATTGAAACGTTGACGAATGCGTCAAAACTGATACAGAACTTTCGATTCAAGAACGATCGGAATTCGGGGAAACGGAAACGACCAACAGTTTTCGAAACAAACAAAAATGTTTTTCAAACGCCCGTTGTTTCCTCTATTATGAAAAAAAAACTAACCGAGAAAGTTCCATCAGTAACTGGGCTCAGTGCGGCGTAAACGCGTTCACTGTCGTTTCCGTGAATGTGATAGGCGTTGAACTTGGAGACCTCTGCAAAATGTCGGCGATTCAAATGAATACAACCGGAAAACATACTAGCTGGGAAGTAAGCGAGTGGAATCTCAACTTCTCCAACCCAACGGTCGCCGACCCATTTGTTGCGAACTTCCAGCTCGAGTTCTTCTCCTGAAAACCACATTGTTATGATGAACGTCCAAATTTCATGAAATCCTTACCATTATTAATTGGATGACGAACTCCGTCGAACAACAGGCAGAGCCAGTGTCCGTGTGGTCCAATTTCAACTTCCAAGTACTGTCCTCGATCGTTGGCGAAGAAGAACTCAAGTACTTCAAAGTCCCAAAGCTGAAAAACCACAAATGACTCGAAGTTCACTAATCCCGTGATACTCACTTGTGGTGTAATTCCTGGTGGGTCCAATGGTTCTGGATCATCGAAGAATGGAGCCTGGAAACTGATTTTACATAATTGAGTGAATGAAAGTCTTACATCGAATGAAATCTTGACGACTCGCTTATGTGGCCGCCCGACGAGACGCTCGAAATGCCACTTCAATTCAATCTGCAAGAAAATTATGGAAACTTGACATTTTTTCAAATAAAATCTCACTTTAACCGGCTCATGAGCCAATGGAAGACCGTCCCAAGTGTGATCGATGGTGTACTTCACTCCGGCCATCGAGTTCATGGCCTCGGCCTTCTCGATTTCCTCGTGATCGGTTTGTACCATATTCCACATGATTGCGATTCCTAGAAGCATTAGAACCATACGAGAACGGATCATTTTGTCACAGTACTCAACTGTGAAAACTAATATTTGAGAGAAGAGAAACGGGAACAAAAACATATGAAGGATAAGGAAGTGAGAGACGAGGCGATGCGAATGCGGACGACAAGAACTTGTCTTGATCCGCCGGCAATTGGGATAATTATATTCATGCAAGAAAGGGTTTTGTGTAATTTTCTGGATGCGAAAACTTTGAAAAAAGCGTAACGATAGCTGAACGAAAAATCTTGCGTGGAACGAGTGTGAGAAGATTGAATGCGTAAAAATTACGGTGAGAGCACAATATATTCAGGAAAAAAGAGATTTGGAGCGAATTCAAAAAAATATTTGAATTAAAACTGTAGCTTCAACTTATTCAAAAATACGGATAAATAAGATTTTAATGGAGAAAAGTGTAGAACTATGCATAATTAAAATTTAAAAATGGAGAAAACCGCCAAAATTTTGCAAGGATTTGGAAGAAGCCAAAAATAGGCCGAAATTTTGCAAAAATAAATTGCCACTTCTCATGTGCATTTGCGCGTCGCGGTGTTTGCACACAGTGCACACCACTCAACGCCACTCGTCTGCGTCTCTCTGCGCCGCGCGCTCTCTCGCACGGTCACACCGTACCAGTTACGCGAAATTTGAAAAAACGTTCGCGCGAATCCTAGTTTCCGTCGTAAATTCCGCAAGATTTCATCAGATTCTTCGCCGTCGCGTGTGAATTGCCACCACCACTGACTATGCGTCCTCCGCAGAGTGCTAGCTGGTCACGAGACGGTCGAAAAGTGAAAATGGGTGTATGTGTGTGGGGGGAGGAATAAAAGTGAAGCAAACAAATCAGCTGACCACCTCATTCTCTCTCTCTCCCGTTTGCTTATCGCGCATTGTTGCCTTTCACGCCGAGCCGAGAGACACGGCGAATCGCAGAGACGCAGACACTTTGAAATCGTGGAATGAGGATGTGTGGTGGAGGAGAGAAGCAAGCGAGCGGGAGGGAGGGAGAAGCGATCACTGTGCCTGCCGACGCGTTGCAGTGCGGAAGAAGCGGCCGAATGGATGTGTGTATAAAAACAAATAAGAAACAGAAGGGCAGCGTTTGGCAATGTTTGTACCCGAAATGCACCATAAAACCGTGTCACGCACTCTCGCTCACATGGTCGCTTGCAGCATAAAATAAACAATTTCCCCCTTCTCTTCGTCTCTGAATTCACTCCAAAGCACGGTTCATCTTGTCACCTGCCCCCAAAAATGAGGACAGGTCTCCCAAAAATTGTTCTTCGGGTCTTAGGGAAGGCCCGAGAAACGTTGAAAAATGTGGCAAACTGAGTGCGCGCCGAGTTTACCTACTTCGGTGTGTCCCGACACCTCGCGGGTTCCGCCCGCCGCCATGGAATGCACGCAAAAGGGGCGGAGCCTGGAAAAAGAAAAAGAGAATCGGTGGAAATGAGCGGAATTCAAGGTTTATAAATAGTTTGTTCCCGGGAAGAAAAGAAAACAAAAAAGCAAACAATGTTAT